>CAEFZX010005881.1:0-201746 GCA_903066825.1 Alfaro cultratus | reverse complement strand
GGAAGACATTAAAAGATCGGCTCTGAAGTCTGATCTCTCTCACGGCCTCCTCAGCCTTTTCAGGGTCTCTGCAAGCAATGATGACACGGGCGCCTCTCGTTGCCAGGGCAACAGCAGTCTCCTTGCCAGTACCAGAGTTACCTCCTACACCAAGAAAAACACGCTTCCGTCGTTATTTCATCTTTAAAACTGTAAATTGATAACAAAAAGGGTCCCTGCTGTTATTAGCACAATTCATTTAACAGCAGAAATTAGTGGGTAAAAGTGATAATGATTTCATTGCAAAGTTTACTGCAAAAACAATAAATGTTTATTTACCTGTAATGAGAACCGTTTTACCATCAAGTCTTTTCAGCTCCGTGAAATATCTCCTCCTTTTCATCCATTTTAAAAGTAAAAATACACTTAAAGAGGTAATAACTGTATAGAGAAGATACATTTTCCGGTTAGCTCGACAGTGATGCTGCTACAAATGTTAGCTTGTTAGCATGCTAACTGAATGACCGCCGTCTAATATTCCGACATTCCGGATCTTTTAGTTGTAACCGGACATAATTCAGACTAATCTGAATACAAAAATCGTACGTGTAATACTGTTAATCACAATACTATAAAGCCATCGATTTACAATGGTTTATTTCAACCCACTTTTAGCTTATCAAATGATGCGCTCCTACACTGAAGATCTCGCGAGAAGATCCAAGACTTTGTTGATAATAGAAATTCCGGATCCTCTTCGAGATCCTGTCCGTTTGGCTCGATTTTTTTCTGCTCCCCAACGGATGCGACATAGTGTAGCTTCTGTCAGCTATGTTAATATTCTTCATCCGCCTTAAAATGAATGTATTTGATTAATTCTGGTGAATAATGACTTTACAATATAGGGTACACCAAACTAACAATCCAAACAATATAATTAAAAACTGAAATCATTAAAAAGGTTTCTACTGTTTGGAAAGTAAGGGTCTAACTCTAAGATTATACTATCATAATAAAACAGGATGAGAAAGTGCAAGAAACAGTCGAATATATTAAATACTCCAACAATAAACAAAGAGATGATCTAAACAACATCTCATTTACATGTTGTTTATAAAAAGCCTAAAAGTTTATCATCTACAAAACTCAATTTGACCAATAAAGTGCAGTCCACAATTATTAGCTTGTGTGATAAATGTGTAAAACTGAAATTGATTCATCTTTTATAATGGCATTAATTTGTACTGGTTAGCAAAATTTTCAGGAAGGTTTGATAAATCAATTAATGTAATTCCATAATTTTAGTTTGGGTTAAGATAATGAATTAAATATGAAAGCATGAGACTTCCTTATGCTTGCAAACGTGTGTTATTAATGTTTTGTTTAAATATAATAGACACAGAAAGGGGGAACATTTTCTTAAAATCAAACAGCTTAGTTTGAGAACCAGATTGGTCACAAGTGACACAAAGTTGGAATTGAAATGTAAATGCTTTTGCAGCTGAACTAAAGTTAAAAGACTGTAGACACTAAAGACTGCAATCACATGCATTCAAATCTCTGGAAATCTAAAGAATGTGTGTCATGTGTTGGCACACAAAGAGGGAGCAAATCCTGCTTAAACGCTGCTTAAAATTAACATCTGTTAAATCATTACTAAACTATTAACTTTGACTCATGTGATCTGGATTGTTTGTTACTTTGAATGACCTTTGATACACTTTGCATCTCTGGAGGAGTCTCCGTCAAGGGTAGATTCACTCAGCCATGAATGTTTACTCAGTGTTCCCAAACCAAAACATGGGTTCACACATGAGAGAGCTCCTTTCTTTCTGGATAATTCTGACTTTCTTCTCATCTAAAACATCGGGTATGTTATGCTATTTGTGAAAACTTTTCAGAAAAGATTTCTAATCATGGATTTATCTTAAATGGAGGCAGGAATTCAAGCTTTATCAAATCCGGTCTTCCTTTCCAGAAAGCGTTATGATTATTCGCATGTTTTGATCAGGTCTAGCATGCAGCAGTATTTTGACAAACTGCTGTTCAGACGTCAACCAGTCCTGCTTCCAGGTGTCGCCTTCCTCCAGCTCCATGCTGGGAGGAAGAGCGCTAAGGATCCTCGGCTTGACTCTTCCTCCTGATGGCCGACTTCTCTGCAGGTTTGAGACCATAAACACTTAAAGTCACAATTGTAAGCACTTATTATTGATAAGTATTCTGTTACATGTATCAGAGTTACAGGATTCTGTAAAATCATTGCAGGCTAATGATATATAAAGCTTTAAAGTAAAGGAGAACATTTCAGGCAATTTGAGTTTAGTAATGAAAGGAGATTCTTGAAGAATGTTTAAAATAAAAAATGTAAAAAAATCATTTTCTAAGTGTAGAAAAAGATGCATTTTGCATGCTGTATATTTAACTTTTAAACATGAACTTAATTTACTGACATCTTGTTTGTTTAAATGGTTGACTCTCATGTAAAAGCTGCATATTTTGAAGTGTTTTGTGTTTACAGATGGCAAACTGAGATGGAAATGGAACAAAAAGTGTTGCAACACCAGTCAAAAGGTCAAATAAATCCAAGTTTGTCTGACGTTGTTGCAGGTTTAAAGGTGAAATTGAACATCAGGGGATTATTGATGAAGAAGGTCATCCATACTGCATATCTCCTCTGTTGTTTGAGACGGGCTGGATATTGTTTGAAGTCTCGACAGATGGTATAAATTTCAACAGATCTGGAGAGTATCTGTCAGGTAAAACAACAAACCTATGAAGATTTTCTTGTTGATTTGCTTGTACCTCTCTTTTAGATTGTGGTCTTAAGAATCAGAATATTTTGCAAATGCTTTTTTTATGCAATTATTCTTACAACTCACCATTGGAAAAAGTAACTTGGGACTTGCAAAACATTTGTGAGATCTTGCAAAAGTATTTTATGTTTCCTTTCCTTTTACTTCACTTGTAAGAAGAAGAATGTCTGAAATCTTGGACAAAGTAAATGGGAATCTCATGAAACTTTTATAAGATCTTGCAGAAATGTACTTAAATTTTTGTTTCAATGTTCCTTGCTGAGTTTAGTATATTTTGCAACACTTTGCACAGTTTTATGAATCCTTTCCTACATATTATTAATGCTGTAGATGAAAATAAGCTGCACTCTGCTCCAACAATATTAGTATGTTTTCTTTTTTGAGTTTTTATTCACTGATTAACTCTGTTTCTCTGTTTCAGTCCATCCCAGTAAAGCAGACCCCGCATTTGAAGTCACCCTTGTGAATTCAACACTGTGGCAGGACTGTGGCACTCTGAACATGGCCAGACAGCTGAGGATGACCTGGAACAGCTCTTTAATCAAATCCGAAAGAGTCAACGTAGAGCTGTGGGGTTACAGAGAGGTCAGCAGGAGCACTGCAGGGTCGTCCTCTCTGCAGGCAGAGATTAGTTACCTGTACTCTCTCGGCAGGAATATTTCTAACACAGGTGACTTCAGCTTCGTTCCTCAACCCAGAGAAAAGTTTTTCACGTGGGAATTGGGGAATATTCGAATCACCGCTGCTTCTAAATCAGAAGGAGAAAGGTATCCACAACACATCTCAAGCTTCTACTGTAGACAGTATTGCATTTGACAGTATGTGTATTTGCAAATGATGTTAAATATGTTTCTCCATGCTTTTTACAAGGGTGAAGTGGAAAAGCATTTGAAAATATTATGAAATATGCCACCATTTACTGGTTTCATTGTTTGATATTTAGTGTTTTTGTTAGTTTTAAGTACAGACAATGTCACATATTCTCACATCATCATTAATACAATGTGTTTTTTCATCTGATTAAATACAAAAATGTATCCAATTAATTTCTGGTTTTCCAGAACCTTGAACTAAATGTTTAAACCACAGTTTGAACTTTTTTTTCCTTAGATGCTCATTTTTAACTGGTGTTTCTTCTCAGGAATGTTCAGTCCCTGTGGAGTGAAGGCCATCTTCTGGCCTGGCACCTGCAGCAGTCCTTCAGAGACGATTCGTCAGCCTGGGCACAGAGGAAGTGTCTGCAGTGGGACGACCTGGAGAGGAAGCTGCCTGACTTCCTGTATGACCTCATCGACTGTCCCTGTTCACTGGCTCAGGCCCGCGCCGACACAGGAAGGTTTCATGTGAGTCTATGCACAACAATGTATGGAAGAGGATGCATAAGAAAACTTTTTTTCTCAGAATTCTGACTTTAATCTCAGAATTCTGTCTAAAATCTCAAAATTTTGGCTGTCATTTTTCTATGAATTCTGTTTTTAGTTTCAGAATTTTAATGTCAATTTCAGAAATTGAATTTTTTTTTTTTTTAATTCTGACTTTTTCCTCTGAATTTTGACCTCAATCTTTTGAGATAAGACAGAATTCAGAAAAAAATGTTAGATTTTTTCCCCCCAGGAGTGTTAATCCTCTTCCGTAGCAATAAAATTTCATTATTTTGTCTAATCACTTGCAACACAAAAACATTTAGCTACATTTTACTTATCTTGATAGCTTTGCTTTGAAAACATAAAGACATTCATGTTATTTTTTTTATAATTTCAATGTTGTCAGACTGATTACAGCTGTAACATTGAGACGGGCAGTGTGTGTACGTACCACCCTGGTAGTGTCCACTGTGTCAGAGCCGTTCAGGCCAGGTAGGAGACGCAAAAATATAAAAATAAAAATCACAGAAGAACCTTTAAATCTAAGAAACTCTAATGTCTCCTTCTTAAATTTGCAGTTCAAGTCATGGATCAGGGCAGCAGTGTTGCTATGACAACACAGGTGCCCTGGTCCTGACGGGGGACTCAGTTGGTGGCAGCACCCCGGGCCGTGCTCATGACTGGGGCTCACCGCCGTACGGGGAGCCCCCTCGGGTTCCTGGGTTCTCCCACTGGCTTTATGACGTGACGAGCTTCTGCTACTGCTGCCTGTGGAGCGACCTCTGCCACGTCTACCTAAACCGTCGGCCTTCCAGTGGATGTCGCAGATATCAGCCACCCAAAGCAGGTTGAACCTTCAGTAAATCAGACGACCATGGTGGCTTATGTGAAAAAAATAATTCTTACGTTACATACTATTTCTGAGGGTTAAAGTTTTTAAATAAAATGCCATAAAAATGAACGAGTGGGACAGGTTTCTCACTGTCAGTTAGCTGGCTGCATCATGTTATAAATAATTTTTAAAATTTTTGTTCTGGGGTATTTGCACTCAAGTTTATCGTAAAACAGCACAAAGTCACAGAACAATGACGTTTTACTTCACCGAGGTCTTTAAAGCTTCTGTTCATTGATTTTAATTTTTTTATTTATTAGACCTTTTATTTTCTTTTTATCTTCTTACAGTTTCTATCGTGATTTCTGAGTCTTATATTCTCATTAACCGATTAATCACATCAGGACATAAGAGAAGCTGATAAAACCAGATCAGTGTGGAGGAGTAAATGAGTTACAGATTTCAACTCTGAGCCAATAAGTGGAAAATATTATATTACTCAAAGCAAGCTGGAGATGGGGGAGGGGGGGATATTTGTGCCAAATTGTCTCTGAAAGTTTATCAGTGTTGACTTCTTGTTATCTTGCAGGTGTTGTTTTCGGAAATCTGCATTTTATAACATTTGACGGCCTCAGCTACACCTTCAGCGGCAGAGGAGAATATTACCTGTTGCTGTCAACAGACAAAAACCTGAGTGTTCAGGCCAGAACAGAACAGCTGAAACTTAAGAATGGTAAGTCTGTGTTTAATGCCAAAGCTCTGTTTGTACCTATATTTCATCCCAGTGGTCTCACTGTACCTCTATAAACTTTAGCTTTCTCTGGATGTGAATAATATTGTTAATCCTAGGTAGATTATTGGTTTCCAGAATATTTCTCTATGACTTGTGTCTACTTCTGTTAGCACCCTGCTTAACAGAAACTTCATGGGACTCTTTCTAAGAAAAGAAAGTGAAATGGCATTAACTGATTGTAGATGACCAGAATTACTCAATATTATTCCCTTTATTATTTAAAATTGCCCAGATCCAAGCATCAGTAAATCATGGTTTAATTCGAGATCAATAAGGATGTTTGTGTTTACCAATAAGGGACTTTAGTTAAAGCTACCCAGCTGTCATCAGTGGCCATGAAGGAGAACTCCTCTGATGTCATCGAGGTACGAACTGCTGGCGACCATCTGCAGGTGCTGAGGAACCAGAAGATTCTGTCTTTTACTGAGCAAAGATGGATGGATCTGCAAGGTGGGCTGCTTAAAATTAATTTTGACCTCCTGCTGAATCAGGAAGACATTGCAGTAATAACATCTACTTTCTAAAGCATAAAGCCTTATGCTTTAGGAATAAGACTTACAATTTTGATAAGTGCCAAAGATTAATTGGATTTTTGTGTTGATTTCCTAACCCTCACCATAAACTCTCTAAGAGATGTAGATCCTATTTCTTGCCAGCAGATGGCAATATTTCACTCTGGTTCTTTAAGTGTGGCAGCAGCTAAATATTTACCTGCTCTGTGTTGTTATAAAGATATAAGTTTTCCAAATTATATAAAAATATAACTTGTAATGACAAATTGTCTTCTGTTTTCAGTCTTCTGCTTGATAAATATTACTTAAATATATTTGTGTGTGAAGCAGTTTCTGCTTCAAATCCAGCTGTCAGTGATGGATTTTCATAAGTCTGAAGTCTGACAAGAATGTACATGTGTCTACAAATCTTTCTTACTGTAGCCTAATCAATACTATTGATCTATGCTATGCATCAGCAAACACGCTGTAAATTTAAGTCATTACATGTGTTTAGTTTGTACATTTAAGATGCTAATTCAGTAATTATGTATCCAGATTTTAACCAGAATCTTATTTTGTTTTAGGTGTTTTTGTATTTGTTCCCAGTCCTCATAATGTGACAGTAATCTTTTCCTCTGGTGCTGCTGTGGAGCTCCGTCTGCATGAAGCCACCATGATGGCTACCGTCCTGCTTCCAGTGGAGTTTTCCAACCTCACCCTGGGTCTCCTTGGTCGGATGAACTCTGATCCATCCGATGACTTAATGACCCGGTCTGGAGAGGTCAAATCATCTAACGCCACGCTGGAGGAAATCTTTACCTTTGGAGCTGGATGTGAGTGTTAGGGACTGTTGAACTTGCGTGCACCCAATAATCAGACTGAACACAAATATTCATCTCTGTAAAGTAACATGGAAACTAAAAAATAGGAATTTCAAATAATGGAGCTGTTCAGCAATTCAGTGATTTAATTGTATTAAATTATTGATAAAAACTTAGAGACAACAAAAGAAAGCAGAGAAACCAGATTATTGCTTTATTCCTTCTGTTTGTCTGTTTTATTTTTTGTCATTTTTCAGTGAGGTGTAGCTCATGGCACTGTTCTTGAGCAACTTTTGCTCTATTTCACATATTTTACTTGTTAAATGAGTTTAATGTTGAATTACACCGGGTATTGTAACAGGAGAACAGGATCCAAAAGTGTCTGTTATGGATGAGGTAAACAAAAAATATGTCATTTGTGTGCTGATCTGCGTAAGTCACGTAACGTCGACAGAAAAATAGGTAAACTTGCCTTTATCTACAGCATATTAAAACATTTAAAACTGTAAAGCAAGACTTGATGATGATTTGAGTTTTTCTCACCACCATATATGGGGAGAAGAAAGGAGGAAAACAAAATATTCAAAGCAGAGAATTGCAGCTCCTTTTTACTTTTCAGTTATTCTACAATGAAGCATTAATTTATTTTCAGGATTTTTACACATCTTTACCAAAGCGACCAATAAAAGACCCAAGCAAATGTTGCTAATCTTTTCAGATTATGACTGATTTCAGTTACTTTGCCTTTGCTTAACCTCAACCCAACATAATAATTAACCACAGTAATCCTTTATACTAATTACTATTATTTGTTTATGCTGCAAAGGCACAGTTTCATTTAGGATAAACAGTGATTCAGTTCACCCTAATTACTGCCAATACTTTGCTAACTGCAAAATTCATGTTTTTCCTTAGAAGTTGGTTGTTGGCTAAAACCTGTAATTTGTTTCAGTAACCAAAAATCCCAAACAACCTCACTGATATTCTTCATTTTTTCCCTCCAGGGAACATATCAAACATGTCTTCCCTTTTCACCTATGACTCCCACTACCTTTTGGATTCCTACTTTTTTCCATTAAGCCACGACCCTGCTTTTGTTCCGGCCTTTTCTCTGCCTCTGAAACCTGATGACCCCTTGACAGCAGACATGTTGTCGATGTGTTTGGGAGAAGGGGCGCAGTTCTGTATACATGATACCCTTATCTCTCGGAGCCTGGCGGTGGGAAACGCCACACTCAGGGCCCATCAACATCATCAGGCCTTAATGGAAGCCCTGAAGCCAGGTACCACATGTCACTAGATCATTGTCTGTCTATCTTTAATTTCCTTCAGCTCATGGGGAAAAGCAAGAGAAAAACAGTTGTTTGTATTTGATTTCTAACTCACTTGGTCAAATATTACTTGTCAGTAATGTTTTTCTTTTTCTTGCAATTTTTGAAATGACGTTGCTTGCTTTTGTAAGGTGAACACGGACATTGTCACTTTATAAAAAAGAAGCATCAGTTCTTTAAATATATGACTTCTTGACATATTGTTGCTCCTTAGTGGTATCATGTGGCTGGCTTCCCACACCCAGGAATGGGAAGAAGAATGGAACACATTACCTGCAGGGGAAAACCCTGGGCTTCACCTGCAATGAAGGCTACATACTGTACAGGTCAACAGAGCGCACCTGTCTGGAGGAGGGGACATGGACAGGGGAGCAGCCCTACTGTATTACAGGTAAATTTGGGTAAAAACCCTGATTTGACACCAACTTTTCAATACAGTGCCTGCACAACATTGCAGTCAAGAACCATTTTAGAAATCAGATCATTTTTAAACTAAATTGAAAGACTACAGCTTCACTGATACACTCATTTATTACCTCAGCTTTCCCCCGTGGAGTTCCACAGGGCTCCGTTCTTGGTCAACTTTTCTTCTCTTAATAGTTCCATCCTAAATAAGCGTGCAATGTTATTTCACTGCTGTGTGGACAATTGTGATTTATTTTATGTTAATAGGAACGTCCGTAACCTTGGATAGCGCTGAATTTTCTCAAAGTAAATGAACAAAACTAACCTCGTTTACTCTTGAGCCTCTGGACACTTTCAAAATGTCTTTAGCAAAACCTGAGACTTTGTAATTTGAAGACACATCTTGATTTGAAAAACTAAAACTAAAACTGAACACATTTTCCAAAACTAACTTTTCCATCTAAGGCGTATTGCGAAACTGAAGACTTTCCTTATTTTGCCAAACTTTGAAAGACCTCCATATCATCAAGACTAAACTTTTACAATAGTCTCTACTTTTGCAATGAATAGAGCTTTCTTGTCTGAAGTTGTGCTGCAGCATTTTGAACCAATTAGAGACAGGCACACATCAACACAACCTAACATTTTCCACTAAGAGGGGTGGGTACTTTTAAATTTGTCATTGGAATACTAAGCTAAAAAAAATGACAAAAGTACCCACCCCTCTTCTTCCTGAACTGCAGTCGGGGACCACATGAAATTGTTCCAGGGTCTCAAATTGCCCCCGAGCCACACTTTGGACACCCCTGAACTAAACTATATACTTTGGAGCTTGGATTGCTTCTGTGTTGGTGAATTAGAAACATCTGGGTCCCTGAAATGACTTTTCAGTCCTCACCCTGACCATAAACTCTCAGAGCACTGGTGTAGTTTTTCAATCTGGCCAGCAGATGACAGTATTTCTCAGATTATTTTGTTTTTATTTGTGTGTGTTTTTATTCCAAGCTATGTTTTTATTTTATGTTCTTGCTATACATTGGATAAAACTCTGAAAACTTGAAATTACCTACGTTTGATTCCCATCGAAGTTGGACTCATTTGGCTAATTACTACATTTATGAAGTGCTCTTCACCAATAAATATTCATCTTAGTTTACTTCATGCACCTATACCAAGACAGTTGCATGATTAAAAACTTCTCCAGGGATAACTGAGTTTACTCCCATTAACAGACAATGGCAGACGTTTTTAGCTACAGTATGTGACAATGATTGCTCTCGCTCTATGGTTCTCATTACACAAATCGGAGCTAGCGACTGTCAACATGGCCTCAGGAGCTCAGTGGCAGGTGTTGCGGGAGCTGTTTCCTTTTCCTCCACCGTTCAGATGTGACCTCCAGCCAAGTAAACAACACTAAATACAGACTGAGCAGCAGCAGCCCTGCTTCTCCTTCCCTCATATGAATCACTGAGGCACGATGTGTAGGCTCAAAAGAAGTCGTAATTAAGTTGAAAAGGACGTGCCATTGAACAATAAATACCACCACTTCCAGTTTGACTCCTTCTCAACACTTTAATGAGCCGCTGTTGCCTGTCAGAAGAGCTGACAGTGAGTCCAGTGTTGTGCAAGCTCACTTTTCCCAGAAGACGGCTTAGTTTGGAGAAGTTAAATTAATTCACTTTTATAGTCAACATTGTGAACTAAATTGACAACATCTGCTTGAACTTAGGGTTTCTTTTCTCCTCTAATGCTTCAGTGAAATTAAGTTTATAAACTATGTAGATCATGACATCATGCTCTAGTAAGAATATCAATTAGCCTAAACAATTGCACAGCATTTTCAACCTTGTCATTGCAGCTTATTTATTATGTATTTTTTCACTCCTGTTATCAGTGATTACTGTAATCAGTGTTTTTATTTTTTTTTACATAGGAATTCTCAATAAATCTTCTCCCATTCAGAAAGTTAGTCTGAAATTATGAATGAAACATTTACTTTGGTTTTTGCAGCATTTAGAAGAGAAACTTTTCAATAGAATCCTGTTTGCATTTAAGTCGGTATCGTCACACATCAACTCAAAACACAGTGACAAAATCCATTAAAGTTTATACTACTTTTTGTCAATCTCTGTTTTCACCCTAGTTGAAGTGGAAGGACAATAGACAACTGGACACAACGCATGAGTTTTGATTGTCGCAGCATAATCCTTGAAAGTGGACAAAATGGCTCTTGCAAAAGTATTTGTAGACTCTGAAGTGTTTTACTGAAAAAAGAAGAAAAAGGAATGTTTTAACCTTTATTTGCATTAGAGGCACACATTTCAGAATTTTTTTATTGAGCTTTTATGTGATGGGACAATGCAAAATAGTGTATTGCAAGGTGGAAGGACATTTATATATATTTTTATAAAAATTGTATTTGACTAAAAGTGTATGTAAACTTCTAGTTTCAGCTGTATCTATATAAATAAACTGGTCTGGCAGTTGGGTACAAATGGTTCAAAACAAAGCCTCTGTGTATTTTTAATAAGTATTGTGATTCAAGTGATGATTCACTGAACTTTTATGTAAAAGAAGCTTTGTTTGAAATACCAACCGAGGACATCAAGTGACTGTAAAACTAGTCATGTTACTTGAGTCACGTCATTTTGCTTGTCAGTGACAGTAAAGTCTCTGCTTCAGAAAATTAATTCAACTTTTGTTTTTGTTCATTCATTTTCTTTATTTTCCACGGCTGCTGATGTAGGTTAGCGTTTTATTGATGCGTCTGTGACATGTCTGAGAATGAACCTTAACCCGACGAGTGAGGCCAGGTGCAGAATCTTGTTTTTGTTGACTTTGTGTTGTTTTCTTTTTTCTTGTTGGAGTTGGGTTCGTCTCAGCGCTTTATGAAGAGCGTTGTTTGACTGATGTCTCCACTTAACCTGTTTCAAATTCCAAGGATAGTCATGCAGGGTGAGATCCACCTCGGGTGTAGCTCTTAGTACAGATGCATTGTTACCAGAGAGAGAAAAATCAGCTTTACTTCTCATCTCTCTCATCTCCTGGGAAGAGCACAAATGTGCATGTCTTCCAAATATCCTGGAAGAAAATCGCAGAAAATTATTATCATTACTTTCAGTTTCATATCGACAGTTTGGAATCATGTATCATGCATATTGTTTTCTTTTTTCATTCTCCTATTAAATATATTCATGTTGCTATTTCAGATCATAACAAGCAATAAGATTAGTTACGATAACTACGCAGATACTAGTGAAGCTAATGACCAGGGCCCTGCTGCATAAAAGAGTGCGCAGTTCTCACACTAAAACCTGGCGTATGGAAAACTTTAGAAAAGTGCAGCGCACAAAAGAATTCGGATGCGTAACCGTGCGCACGCACGTGGCTGCGCACCTTTCCTTTATAAATCCCAAATTGCGGGAAATTGAGCGCAGCTGCTGGTCCGCCTTGTTGCCACCCATAAATACATATGTAAATTAGTATAAATACCCGGAAGTTTGCCACATCGTGAAGCAATAACCATGGCAACGTCCTTGTTTATTGCAATATGAGTATTTATATTAATAATAATTCTATAATAATACATTTTAAAGAAAAAAAAAAAATCCAAATAAAAAAATAAAGAGATCGTGCAAATGCCTGTTAGAACAGTAGCGCGTCCAGCAGGGATTTAAAGACTGACAGCGAGTCAGAAAGTCATTGAGTGGGAATGTGGACGTTTATTCTAAATAGTAGAATCATGTGCAGAAGTTGTACATTTACAGAATAGAGATGATTTATGTCCATAAAGGCGCTTTCACAAAGTGGGCGGCTCCACTGAAGGATGACTGCAGTTGCACCGGCGCCGGTACCGGTGCCGGTACCGCACGGCTCCTTCTTTAAGTTTTGCTCGGAGCTCCAGGATGATCAGTCCAGGCAATCTAAACACTAATAAACCATCATCAACATTTCCCAGCTCTGATCAATGTGATCAATCGCTCCCTCTGAATTCTTCCATTGGCGATGTTCTCCATCAGATCCAAAGCGCGGTGTGCCGCGTAATTGTGGCGCAGCTACTTATGTACATGTGATTGTCTACACACCTTGATCACCTTAAAATAATCAAACCTGTTTGGAGTTAATCTGCTGATCCAACCCTGTTTTCTTTTTTTTTTTAGTGAGAATGAAATTACCCTATAGATGCATTTCATGCGCTTCGGCGCACGGACCAATGCGTTACAACTTTATGAGACAAAAACTGAGGAAAAGTACTATTTACATTCGAGCGAGATTTTCACATACTTTTATTTTAATTTCTTTATTTTGTCTGCGTGTTATGTCATTTGAGGATAAATGCGGTTCAGTTTCATCGTTTACGTTTGAACAATAAAATATTAAAACCATGAAAAAGCATCGGGTTTGATGCTTCTTGGTCCAAATAACTGAATGTGGTCAGATTTCAGTGTATTTAGGTGAGTTTTGACGCTTTGCAGTTTGATATTGTCCACAGAAAAAGTTTGCGTGACTGCAGCACATTTTCACGCCAGCGAGAAAGTGTGCATATATTTGACGCAAGGTTAATTTTTAGACATGCCGACTTGTGCGTAAAATAGGCTATGGAGCCGCACATTTTTTGTGCGCACGCACGCTTTATGGACGAGGCCCCAGATGTTTTTGGATCTTCCAGAGAGTAAATTGTTGTGGTACAGCTGAGGATTGTCCATGGACAAGATCAACCTTGTCTGCGGTCAGAAAGTCAGGCCTCAGGCAGGAATGTTTCCAGAGTTTAGTACCATAACATGTACAAGCAAATGTTGAGCATCAATTGCAAATGTTTGATCTATTGCACCTATTGACAACAATATGAATACCTGAGTATGATTTAATTCCACATGTGGGTTTTCTGAATGCTGTTCATGTTCCTGAAACCATGACATGAGACTGAAACATAGATATTTCAGTTTTAACCTGCATAATATGATCAGTGATGTGTCTCAGGAATAACTTTGAGCTTAGCCAGCAGGGAAAAGCCGGATGTTAAGATGGTGTCAGTTCTCCAAATGCAGAAAGTCCATTAATATCTGGTGCATCTTGTAAGATTAGTGCCAAAATCTTCAGGAATCACCAGATTGGTCAAAATTTATAAATTTATTGATATCTTTTTCTAGCAAAACTGGCTAATTTAGAAACTTCCAGGATTTGTTTTGTGTGAACTTGTATTTCAGATTAATTTTTACCATATTACCGGCCTGCATTTTTATTGTGGTGTAAATCAGTTTTTTCTCGTATTATTCTCTAATTACCTCTAATCAGTCTCAGTATATTGATGGATGAAAAGACCTTTTTAAATACTTTCTTTTAAGAAGTAGCAACATATGTGAAGAACAGTTTTGGGAGAATCCTTCAAACTTAGCATTTAGTTTTATTTTAATCTCCTGGTACCTATAACAGATACACATGACTCTCTTTTGCATAGTTGGGTTTTACCTTGATGAAAACTGATAGTGGTTGTTTTATGTTTCACCTGAGAAAATCTACACTCTTTAAATGTAAATCTGATAAGCTGGAGATAAAAAAAATTATCTTTTGCTCCAGGTTGGTCATGGTTTTGGGAAGATAAATAAATGTAATTGCTCTCAATTTAAATAATCAGCTCCCTGAAAAAGAGCAGATCTTGTAATAAATGTTAGTAGCAAACATATTCTAATCTATGGCCTGAATGGGTCAGTAATTAATATGCACTATCTATAAGTCACAGTAAGGGAAATGAAATTACTTGCTGTTGTAACTGGAGCGCTGATTCATGGCTTTAGTACAACAGAAATGATGAAAATCAGTAATGACTGATTATTTTATTTTATTAATATCAGGACATACTGATTAGCCACGATTCCTTGCTAAATATATATCAGGTGCAATCATCTATTTGTAATGCTGAGCACTGTGTGTTATGTTTTATTAAAGTCTACTTGCTGGATTTGTTTGTGATGTAGGAAAATGGGCAAAAGCTGGTTCAAACAGTTTCAGGCAGTACGTACGGTTACTTGGAGGTAAGGTGGGATCTGACTTGCTTCTTGGCAACTTTTCTGAGTGCAAAAAAAACCCGTTTGTAATCTTAGCTAGCTAACTGGTCTGGGCAGAGAGGGCGGTGTTTGACAGAAAGACTGTTTGGTGTAATTATTAGCTTAATTCCTGCGGTGCATTGAGTAATCACTCAGTCAGCATTAAAGTTCACAGTGTAACAATAATAGCTTCATTCAGTCCTGCATTCTTGAAAAGGGAAGGTATATTAAGTAAAGATAAATACACCACACTGGCTTTCACAACTATTGCCTCTTAACACATAAAAATAAGTTAAAGTTTTTTATTGCCGCAGCATTATCTCACATAGAACAATTTCAAGAAATCAACCCTGCAGTTGATATGGTTTAAAATTAAAAGAAAAAAAAAAGGCGTCTTAAATAAATAATTGCTTTCAGCAACATTTTTGATGCTGCAAATATTGCATACTATAACATTTTTACAAATAAATAGAAAAATATAGAAATATACATTTTAAAAATGCGTCAGTGGCAAAGAAGATGAGAATATTGATTTTGTCATTTCCTGATCACTTAGCTGCAAAATGGGAAAGACAAGACAACATGCAATAACTATAAATCAGAAAATTACAAAAAACCAAACATGCCTAAATCGTACGCGTGTCCATTTCTGCAACTACAACAAGGTATAAAACGACAAGAAATGTAAAAAAGTAAAAATAGAAAGCAGGAGGATCTTGGTCATCTTTGAAACTTTAGGAATCAAACTAAATATTGCTGGGCTGTTGTTGACTGTTGGCAGCACTTTCAATCCATCTCTCATCGTACAATGATTAACCTGTGTTAGACATACTAATTAATTTACATGATGGATTTTACTCTGCAGCCATTACTCAGCATCCCTTTTCCTGTAAATCTCCAGTAGGTGCTTTCCTGGTGGCCCTTTAAGTTTTTTTAAAAATTAATTTATTTGTTTTTCCAGTCATGCAGGATAAACAACAGTTACTAATATCAACGTTTTTTTTTGTTTTTTTTTTTACAGATGATAAAGTGGGGTTCTTTCTTGGGGCTTTTGGATCCTTCTCAGCATTGGTTACCATGGTGATAACAATAAAACTACACATCAAAAAGCAAACCAGGTAGGTTTTAAACTATTTTTTTCCCCAAAAAACAAAGACAAAAATCTGTCTCTGTGCTATTGCTCTAAAATGTAGCGTTACAAACAATATATATAAATATTAATCACTGCACAGAAAAGGCCACGAAAATCAAAACTTTGATTAAAAAATTTTACTTCAGAACGCTGCTGCAAAAAAACATTCTTTCACTTTTTGATACTTTTCAAATGAGCAAACTTTCAACAATTCAAGATAAAGATAATCTCTAACAAAGGAAATAAAATTTCTGCTTTCGTTATTAAAGCAAAAACCAGGGAAAGGGGTACAAATTAATTTTTACTAGCTATAATATATAGAGAAAAACATCTGAGATGGATAATTAATGAGACAAAAAAAGCAACTCTGGGTTTTGCTTGCCTCATTTTAAGATTAGACTTCATGATTTAACAATAGAAAAAATTCTTGGCATCCAAGGAACAGCTCCAGAGTGAAAACCACGGCTAACTAAAGAGAACACAAAGGTTTGATCACCCTCAAGACTTTGGAACACAAAACTGGAAAAGTGGAATCCAACAAACTAATCACAAAGATAAAGAAAGTAGCACAAATGAATGAACTAATACAGCAACCCCAAAACAATGATAAACGAAAAAAATCTGGCAAGATCAAATAGAACAAAGACAAACAAACAACAAAACCAGATGCAATTAGTCCTCAACTTAATCATTATAATCACAATCTTAACCCTGCAAAATGAGCAAAAGCCATTGCATTCAGTTAGTCTTGGCTTAAAAAACCCCGCAAAAGTTTCATACTTTTCTAAATTTAAAGTTGAATCTACTTTCATATGACTTTTAATTATTTGTGTCTCTCCCTCTCTCTATATATGAACCATCACTGCATATTTTCACAACTTTAACGAGCTGTAAAGTCAAAGGATGGTGTGTTTCAGCTATAGACAGCCATATATCTTTCATTCGACTGTATACGTTCAAAGTGAGAGCAGCTTGTTATCTTATGAAAACTGCGACATAGCGAGACGTCTTCCTACCCTCCCATTCCGCTGCAGCACACCTTTTCGCTGTGCGAGTAGAGATGTACAAAGACAATGATGAACCCCACCTGCTCATTTCATATCCAACAAATTGGGCCTCCTAAATGTTGCTCGTAAATTTCCTTTCTGATCTGATCAAACCAGATAGCCTGTGGGATTGTATTCATGACTGCAGTCCAGAGGAGCAAGAGGCCAACAGTAGTGGTAGCTGCTGGGCAAATACAAGCAAATTAAAGGCTTGTTTTATGAGCTCACTGACTTCATTTGGGCTTTCCCTCTTTATAACTCTAGCGGGAGAGAAGAAAAAAAACGATGAATGTTCAAAGTTAGGAGGCCTCCTCACACTGTCAGCGGCTCTTGAAGCGGGCGCTCAATTGAAACCGCTTTGTTTTTGGGGTCATGGGGGCAAAAAGCAAACCCACCTGCCCCCTTCTTGATGCCTGGATCACAGGAGGCCAGGTGTAAGGAGAGAAGTGTCTGAAACCTTGGAGATGCTCAGGCTTGCATCAGAGTCCCGAGACACTCTTAGCCAGAAAACGCTACACCAACAGTTGTCAAAATGTGACCAGAGACATCTGATATGCTCTCTGAGTGAGCGGTTAGCTGACATGCATGAGCTCTTCAAACAAGTGCAGACAGATTGACTTCTCTGCAACAACAGAAGCAGAGCAGGATTTAAGTAGCAGGGGGTCTTACTGTATTTCAGATCTTGTCTGGGTTGCGTGTCTGGAGGAAAGCTGCACTGATACTTCACAACTACGTGTGTGTGTGTGTGTGTGTGTGTGTGTGTGTGTGTCAAACAGGTAGACGGCGAAGGCCTCCTGTCCACGTGCTCCTTGTGTCTCAGACTTCCAGGGGTACTTTCCTTGTCTAGGGTTACTTAGCAGGTTTTAACAGGCGGAGTGGCAGCTCACCACAGGAGGATAACAGTCACTGCACCATGAAGTGATACTGTGTCTTTTTTGTGTGTGTGTGACTCTTCCATCATGTCTCCTCCTATTTAGCTTAATGACACATCAAAAGGTTGATGCTTTGTGTGTTTGTGGAAAAAGGTTCAAAATGAATCAAAAGAGTGAGGGCAGCAGCAGATTTGGAGTGAGTCTGTCTCCCTCCCATTTAATCCAAGTATTTACATGAAGCTCTGGGAGCTGTCTGCCAGACTTTCATCATGCATTAGATTAATTGTTTTTGATCTCTAAGTATAGAAATGTTTTCTTAAAATTTTAATATCTCTAGAGTGGCTCCAAAGAGAATGATGGCAAAAAGCGTCTGGAAAAGCCGACAACTTAGGCTGGATTCTTTTTTGATTCTTCCTCGGTTTTTTTCACCAAAAATGTGTAAAATAGGCAGTATTATGTGTTGTCCAGCCACATAGTGTCATTTTATAGAACAATTAAGTAACTTTATTCTCTTCCGTTGTTATAAAAATACTATATTAAATATGACTTAAAAAATTGGACTTCATAATTTAATATCTTGAAATTGGGCCTCTGTCACTTTCTTTCTGAAACTCTGCCTTCAGGAAGTCATCACAACATTGTTCCTCTATTAACCCTTTAACAATGTTTATACCAGCGTTGCACTGAGAAGTAACTTGTATAATGAGATATTTGCTAATGGCTTCTAGCTAGTCTGAAGGGTCTGAGTGGGAGAGTCATGAGGGAGGCTGTTCTGTGTGGCATAAGCTCCAAAATTTGGAAACTGCAGCAATAAGTAGTGACATATCTTATACAAGTCAGCTGAAAAACGCAAGAGGAGAAAAATATAACAAAGCTGCAACAACCTGTTTGTATTGGTGTGAACAGTCTTAAGTTGTGGCTCTAGATTTAACTTATTTGTTTGTAAGATGTCTGATTCTTTCACGTTTTTATTTGTATTTTCAGAGACAGAAAACAGGAACCTCTGGAGATGGTGACCCAAGCACAGACTTGACTAACCTTCAAAGTCCTCTTGGATTATGGAGGATCGTTCTGTTTTGAACTAACATGAAACTCATTTGCCCATTTGGATGTTGTTGTTTTTTTGTTCTTTTGACCCATTGATGTTATCAGAAAAGCCTGAGGCATTAACTTTCAGGCATGCTGCTTGGCCTCATGTTTTCTCCCATGTTTAGTCTGGAGAAACTCCAGGTTGTGGCAAATGGTGCGTGGGGTGACAACTGTGGCAACCAAAGTGAAGAGAAAAACAACAAGAGAAAAACGTTTTCATATAACAGATTTGCATGGCCAAACGGTTGATTTTGTCAAGAAAGTAAGTTGTATAAATACTACCAGGCGATATCATCTTCACCATCAACACTCCTTTCTCCCTGCTGGTTTAAAATGGGACCAGATGTGTTCTTGCTCATGTCAACTGTGAAGCGAACCCGATCGTTTTTCGGTTGAACAACTTTGAACTCGTACACAGGGTTTGTGTGGCCTCAAATGCTTCAGTCAAACGAAGAGTTTTGCTGAGTGACTGAGGGAGGGAGAAAAAAAAATCTCCCTCAGTGTTACATAAAGGTCAGCCTACTACACCGTATCGACACTTTGTTTGTGAATCTTTGTTCTGTTTCATATTTGCATGAAAATAATGATGGAGCGAAAGTTTCTATAAACACTTGAAAACAGCAAGGCAATAAATAATACTGTGTTTGACATGTGGTATGTACACTGTGTGTGGGTGCACACTACTGTTTAGAGCTCATGCAGGGATAAAGGAATCATCCCTCTACAAGCCTGCAGGCACGCACGTTCGGGTACAGCAGCACGCCCCGTCAGGAAGACAGTCATATCACTTTACCTCTCCATCCCATCTCCTACTTTGAACAAAACAAAATACTCGGTGCAGTCAAAGGAAACAGTGACAGGGTCCCTTGTGGCTGATCCCTGGCAGTGATAGGTGGGGGTCCAGCTTAGAGTTCAAGTCAAAAACTAATTGAAATAACCTGGCCTGCTGCACTTTGAAGTTTTTTTTTTGCAACATGTGAGCTCTGTTTCTCCTCCATCTTAAAGGTTAACAACAGGTTAACCTTTAAGATGACAATGAAACTTGAAGGCAACACCTTTTCTGCTTCCTGATGTTTTTCCATTGCAAACAAGAAATTAAAGAAGAAACATTAAAAAGAATGTCAGAGCAAGCAGCTTGCAGCCAGATTGCATATTAAACTTTATTTTTATTTTTTTTTTTAACTCAAACAACATTCTTTAAATGAATCCAGATTACAATATTATTTGCTTCACAGTCACATCAGTCACTAGGCAATATTTATTAAATCAATAGCAGTAGGGATGAAGTGTTTTAGGAGGTGAGATAGACAATGTGGAAGGATTTTTTTTCTGACTTGTTCATTTGATATGACAGATGTGTCCTGCAGATGTGTAAGGAGATATCAGATCGGCGTGATATTTCTTGTCAAAGTGAAGTTTGTCAACGAAAGCGATATCAAGTTGCTGTCAGTATATCACTCCATCTAGTAAAAAGACTGTCATTGTGAGCGTGAAGGGAAACCCTTTGTACACTCCTGAATACTATCTGAAGATTAGGAAAGTATTTGAGTTTTCTGTCAGTAGATTTTAAGTGCAAACAACATAGTGACTCATAAGCAATTGCTTATGAGTCACTATATAAAATACAATATATTAAAAAAAATGCATTTAAATTTAAGTAATCTGTTCCTCAGCTGGTAATAAGTTAAGGAGCGGTTGCCAACAAAACACAAAACAGATCTAAAAGTGTGTCTAAAACTGCACCAATGGAAACTCCTTGTGATGCCAGTTATGCTTGCAGCTATCAAAGCCATCCAGATGAAAATAAATTCTTGTCAGTGACTAAAACTTCTTTCCACCTTCAAATTTTCCATATTGGTGCAGTCTTGAAAAGATCAAATAGGTATGTTTGTGGTGTGGAAGAGAAAACATCTTTGATACCATTTGTTGTTTTTAAAGGGGAAGTGTTATGTTATCCAGGCATATAGTGCCATTTTATAGCACAATCAAATAACCATGTTACCTTTAATTGTTATAAAAATGCTAAAATATATCAAATATGACTTAAAAGAAATTTGACTTTGTAATTAAATGCTTGAAATTGGGCCTCTGTCTTTTTAAAACATCCTGCTCTTTCTGACACTCCACCTTCATGAAAGTCAGCACAAATTGCTCCTCTATTAACCCTTTAACAACGCTTTTACCAGTGTTTCACTGAGAAGTGGTTTGTATAATGGCCTCAGCAGATGTTTGCTAATTGCTGCTCGCTAGTCTGAAGGAGCTCAGTAGGGGAGTTGTGGGAGAGGGATGCTCTGTGGGGCGGAAACTCAGAAGTTTGGAACCTGCAGGTCAGAGGAGGAACAGTTCATCCACATGAACTCGCACAAATCCGCCCCTGAGCATCGTCAGGGCCAGGCTAGCACAAAGCTAAAATCTACATCAGCCAATCAGATAGCTTCCAGTTGGGAATTAAGCATGACAACAGGAAATTAATTTGTTTAACTACTGCTTAATAACATATTAGAATATAAAGTAAGTAAAACACAAAGACAATGTTGTTTGGGAATCGTGTCCAAACAAGTATGTGGATATACAAACTGTTATGCAAGAGACCCTAAATCTCCATTTTCTCTTCTACATTCACAAACATAAATACTGAGTTTTCTCACATCTTCACTTTGGTCTGAGTTTTTTTAAGTAATCATGAGTAATGGTGATATTAAACAGAGTTTTTGTGTGGATAAAAAGCCAAAATATACCATAAAAATGTATGATTCAGTGAAGGTGAAATGTTTTTGGCTCTATCATTCGAGAAATTTAAAGTCTCTTACTGGCATAGAAGGTGCCTTGCGAAATGCCTTGCTTATGCAACACAACGATTCCTGCCCCCTCGGTTGGTTTTGTCTCTGGCTCCATTTTGTTCCTTTTACAAGTGATTACTTGTAATTCCTCTCCCAGTTTTGAACATGGGTGTATCCATCTTTCAAACTCTTATTTTGAAGTGTAGAAGAAACTAGTCCAGGTGTTTTTGAACTGTTGCGTTGACAGAGCTGGCTGATAAAGAAGCTGGTTGTCGTCACTCGGTTACATAAGCATTGAAGGTGACTCCACCACATTTAGTTGTTTTTTTTGCAGTATTTTGGATCCTCGGTAGAAAGACGAAATGACGACAGGCAAGACTGAAATGATTCAAAAAGTCTGCAAGAATCTAACTAAACATCAGGCTAGCCATTTGAAACAAATTATGCTAAAGTTAGCATCTACTTCAGAGCTTCCTGTTAGTGCTAAATTAAAGGAAGACTTTACAGTTCTTTTAAGAGTCTAGAACATATTAAATAATCTCTAGTTTCACATATAAAATAACTAAACTGATCAAACTTCAATTTGATAATTTTACACTGACCTGAGATTGTAGTGGTTTTGATATCAGGGCCACTTTAAGGAAAAGTAGATGCTAGCCGTCAACAATACATGGACGGGTCAAACCTTCACTAAATTATTCCTCATTAAATACAGATTCTTGAAGACAATCTCTGTTGTCTTAAAGAATTAATTTAGACTACTTGAGAAAAAGGTTTTGCTAAAAATATTGTTCTGAATGAGGTAAGTAGCTCTCATAAGCTCTTAGTTTCTATTTTCATTTATTTAATGTCTAACAAGCTTTATCAGATATAACATCTTTTCACTAAAGTTAAGGGAACTATTACCAGTTATAGTCTCACACAGAACTAGCTTTTTCATCCTGAAACCGTGACACTGAATTTAAACGTAGGTCAATTCTTGATAAACAAACATGTGATGCTGAGATCTGGCTATGCATGTACAGAGTATCAAACTCTGGCATTAATGTATCTGACACTGAAATAACACAAGAGCTGCTCAACCAAAGAAAAACAAAGAACCACAAAATCGTCCGTCTATATTATTAAATATAGATGGGAGATCCCTCCTAATATCACCATGCAGGTTTTGTTTGCTAAAGGTCTCATTGTAAATCTAAAGTGTTTTAAAATGTCTTCTGCTTTAACAAAGATGACAAGTATTTCTACGGTGTAATTCATCCATCCATCCACCCTTGTCTCTAATGGGGTCGGGATTTTATAATGTAATTTATTTATGTTAATCCTGTCAAGATTTGCCAGCTTCCTGGCAATAAAATATGATGGAATATTCTTTTTTAACAATTTATCCGATCATAAATATGTACATCTACATGATTCCGCCGCTGAAAGACCAGCAGAGGACTAAGTGTCAACATCTGAGGTCTTTGTCAGAGCAGATCTGACTCATTTTATGTCTAATCGCCTAACTGGCTGCAAATTTCCTCGCTTTCATCTGTCAGTCAAGTGCTTACAAGAGGGGCAATGGAGCAAGTTGCAGCGTCTGTTTGCAGACTCAGGTGCTGATTAATTACGTTTGGATGAAAATAGGTGGTTTTTCATCTCAGCAGGGGCCTGTTCCAACCCACTGAATGTTTACGCTCGCTTAACATCTCAACAACCCGGCGTAATTAGTTCAATCATATTCAAACACAAGTAAATGCTAATGTGCTCTGTGGACGCCTGTTGCTTTCAGGTGGGATTTTTTCCCATTTCTCAGATCTGCTTTACATCCCTGGATTAAGAAGAAAGGTTTCTAAAGTGGCTTTTGGCTCAGGCTCTTTTGTTCTGGATGGGGTTTTATTTGTTTAATGTCAGCTCCAGCTTTGCAGGTGTGCTTTGACCCTTACCTTCTGATGCCTCATAGTTAAGCGGAGTCTTCTGAAGATAAGTCCTAATTTTAAGGTGTAGGTTGAAACAGATTGGATCAGGATTAGGGAATTGGCCCACCAAAGGTTCTGGCTTTGACAACGTAACACTTAATACTGAAGAAAATATTTGTCATGGAAAGTTTACCTTACTGTAGTTTAAGTTTCAGATTTCTCTGAAATGAATTAATAGTTCCTTGAGACGCATTATGGCTTTTTACACCTCTTTATTATGGCTAGTACATAAGTGTGGACTGATGAGCTAGCATAATGTATTCCTGTGTATAGGTCATGTAAATGCCAGATACTTCATCATTCCCAGGTTACGCTATGCATGTGATATATCTATCCTTATTAGTCCCATTTGTAATTAACTTATGTCATACTGGTGTTATTGTAATTGATTTTAATCTTACAGGAGTAGCAAACAAGCAAAGATGCTCTAATTAATTTGCATTTTGAAATGCAGAATGGCATTTAGGTGTTTCATATTAATTTAAGTATTTAAATGTAAAATCTTCAGACAAACATTAAATTTACAGTAAAGAAGTTATAAAGGTTAATATCTTTTTTTTTATTTGGAAAAGATGTGTAAAACGTGCAATCACTACAAAATAAAATCATATGAGGCCCTGTTGGTGTTGGGGCTTGCATATGCCTTGTGCCGGCTCTGCATATGCCTTGTGCCGGCTCTGCATATGCCCTGTGCCGGCTCTGCATATGCCCTGTGCCGGCTCTGCATATGCCCTGTGCCGGCTCTGCATATGCCTTGTGCCAGCTCTGCATATGCCTTGTGCCGGCTCTGCCTGCCTTTTTGCCAACATAGACAGTCATAGGAATGCTTGGACTAAGGCAGTGAAGATCTGTTGTCCTTTAGGTTGAGACTTGTAACTATTGTAAATTAATATTTTTTCTCCTGCAGTCCCAAAAATATTAACATCACAGAGAAAATAAGAGTTTGGAGGCCAAGTAGACATCCCTAAACTCGCAAAACTTTTCTTATATAAAGTTTGCAGCATAGCAAAATACAACACCTGCTAAAATTAGTCACCTGCAACAAGGAAGTGGGTTTTCATGAAATGAGTGCTTGGGAATGGAGAACTGAGCCAAAGTTAGCAAACCTAAATGAAATGAGCCAACGCTTCCCAGCAGAATGTTTTACAGTCTAATTAACATATATTTGCTTTAACAGCCCAAACCACCCTCTATTGTTATTTCCTGATTCAATTGTTGCTTTAGTGCCCATGTGGTCAACATTATCTTGGCTACCCAGACGTGTCTGTAGCGTCACACCTTTAATTCTGCAATCTTCTGAAATGCAATACATATTTTAGCAGCTTTCTCACCCAGATTAAATGTATGCAAAATATGGGGTTGTTTTGTTATGACTAAATGTTTAATTTTCATTACACTTTTGCTGGTTTAACATTGTATTTTTCTTTTGTACTTCTTTTTAGGTAATTCTTTTTTTAAAAGTTGAGCCCTTTCTCTTTTTGCCTTAATTTGCTGTTTATTCAGTTTATAAACCAATGTTGAAGAAACTAGCCACATTTTTCTGGTCATAAAACATAGAAGTGCTTAAGATTTTTTGCCTTTCTCTGGGATTGACTGCATCCCGGACTGCAAATGAGCATCTGGAATGCTCATTTTTAATATTCATTTCAGCTACATTCACACAACATACCTTGATGTTTTTTTTCTTCTTTTGCCGAGTTGTTCATACTACTAATTAAACACAACAGTAATGATATTTCTTTAATGGTTTAAGTCCCCGAAGCGACCCGCATGCGCAGAAGACGTCACACAGCAGAACACAGTTTACAGAAGTAGTAATGGATGAAGGTCGATTTTAAAGTTTATTCAGCAATGAGAACTGACAGTCACACAAATTTGTGGATTACACCTGAATCCAGTTGATGCACTAAGTTTGTAAGCTGCCAGTGAAACGCCATAGAAGAAGAAGCATCATAACAACATGAAGGAAGCTAATAAAAAGAAAGTACAACTAACAGCAACAGATTTTTGTGGAGCATTGACTGCAGTTTCTTTAGGTAAGTCTGTTCAGGCGTGTAGTTAGAGTCTTTCATAAGTTCACTATCATTATTTCCAGCTATTGCTTACATTCAGATTTACCAAATATGTTTGTTAAGTGCAGAATTATGATGCTTGTCTCAGGTCAAGGGCATAAAGGTCAGATAAAATGAGACATGACCATTCAGACAGCAGGCACTTTGAAAACTGATTTTTATTTTATTTTATTTTTTTGGTTAAAAAATAGAAATTGGGCCGTTCAGACTGCGGTGAAAAAGTTGGATATGAGTCACATATTGAAAAAAAAATAAATAAATCCCCAAGGCGCATTTGGGTTGCTTTTGCCTGCTGTGTGAACATAATCTTATTTTTTGGGGGAGTTTTGGGTCCAGCCTTTATCATATCCAGCTCAACATGTATATGCCTTCTTTTCTCAGAATGTGTGAAATGGTGATTTGGTCAGTCCCATTGTTCCCAGTGCAGCTTCCAGCTCCTATTGCAACACCTAGAATCACCTTCAGAAATTGAATTTGCCCAACAAAAACAAACAAACAAAAAAATCATAAAATGTTTAAATATACTTTTGCTTATGTTGAATTCACATTTTACCATCCCAGATTGTTTCCCCTTAACTTGATTCTTACTTATCTTGACAAAACTGGAACTACTTGGCTTCAAAGCAGACAGAATCCATTCTCAAATTCGCTTAATTACAGCCCAAGCTGATCCTCAGCAGCTGGAAGGGCTCAGATTTGACTCCTCAAACTCTTAACTATACTTGACGTGAACACTCAGTATAACTTTATCACTCACAGGCCAGCTGCTTTTGTTCCCCGTTTTTAGGCATCAACATCAGAGGCTGGGCTACATCCCTGGAGGCGCTGTAATCCGCCGAGCGACCAACGCCCGTTAGGACCCGAGGTTCATTTTTCATTGGAGTCAGTTCTTTTTATAATGGAGCACGTCATTCTCCCAGGCCACAGAAAAGGCAGATACCTCACTTTACTACACCACAGAAGAGCACAGCAGAGGAAAACAGACCCAGCATGACCAGCGCACCCTTACAGATGTGCCTCACAGGCCGTGCCCGACACAGGAAGCCTTTAAAAAGCAAATCAATCACTGTGGAAATTGTGGGGGGACAAAACCCCATGGAAATCTTATGAGAAGGCACGATGCCAAGGAGTAAGACGCACAACGGAGCTTGTACCAAATATAAATTCACTGCAGGCTCTTGGAAACTCGTGTTTTCATAAACACAAGAACTCTGTGGAAGTGAGTTTCCTGATTTGGAGGGAAAGTGAGAGGAGAAAATAAATAAGGAATAGTTGGTGTTTGCCTTTTTGTTTGTCTCGAGGGGAAAAGGTTTTCAAAGCTCTGTTTCATCCAGAGAGAAAGCATTTTAGCGGTGATAATCTGTAAACTTTCCTCTCTGATTTCGCAATTGAAAAGCTGCGATGAATGCCAACCATTTTCAATATAAACTTTTCTTCACCTCACAG
This sequence comes from Alfaro cultratus, assembly GCA_903066825.1. Lineage (NCBI taxonomy): Eukaryota > Metazoa > Chordata > Actinopteri > Cyprinodontiformes > Poeciliidae > Alfaro > Alfaro cultratus. The sequence goes on along the minus strand of CAEFZX010005881.1, from coordinate 174,472 downwards.
ATAAACAGCTCCACATGAATAAAGATGTGCAGCCCTACATGCTTTGAAAAGAGAATCTCAAATATGTTGGTTGTGTTGGCTTTTCCTCTTAAAGAAATTGTCATTTTTTCATATAAAACCTAATTCCTGATGCAGTTCCTTTAATTTCAAATTGAAGGACCATGGAACTATGATCATATTGAAGATGTGTAATTTTCTGACATGGGTTCCTCAGTATTCACAATTGTGCAGAAAATTTCTGTAGCCTTCCATAGATTTAATATCTGCTGCATTTTTTTAACTGCAGGCTTCAAATATAGAGTATACTTCACTTGTAGCAGAAATGTACACTTCCTTACCTTTCTTTACTTGCACAATAGAGAAAAAATATTTTTCTGTTAAACTTTTGCTGACCAATGTTATTAGAGTTGAGTATCAGACCTAAAGTGAAGGTAAGAAACTTTCTGGCAGTGACACAAATATAGGATTTTACTGCTTCAGTCTTCTGGCAATAGTTTGGATTGTTTACAAATAATTAAGTAGAGGGATCAGATGAATATCAATATGGAGTTTGCTATTGGTAAACATATACTGTATTGCTGAAAGTATTCGCTCACCTGCCTTGACTCTCATATGAGCTTAAGTGACATCCCATTCCTAATCCATAGGGTTCAGTCTGATGTTGGTCCTCCTATTGCAGCTAGAACAGCTTCAACTCTTCTGCGAAGGCTGTTCACAAGGTTTAGGAGTGTTTATGGGGATTTTTGACCATTCTTCCAGAAACACATTTATGATGTTACATAATGATGTTGGACGAGAAGCCTGGCTCTCAGTCTCTGCTCTAATTCATCCCAAAGGTGTTCTATCAGGTTGAGGTCAGGTCTCTGTGCAGTCCAGTCAAGTTTACCCACACCAGACTCTCCATCCATGTCTTTATGGACCTTGCTTTGTCCACTGGTGCACAGTCATGTTGGAAGAGGAAGGGGCCAGCTCCAAACTATTGCCACAAAGTTGGAAGCATGGGATTGTCCAAAATGTCTGGGCATGTTGAAGCAGTCAGAGTTCCTTTCACTGGAACTAAGGGGCCAAGGGCAGCTCCTGAAAAACAATCCCCCCTCCATCAAACTTTACACTTGGCACAATGCAGTCAGACAAGGACTGTTCCCCTGGAAACACCATAACCCGGACTCGTCCATCAGATTGCCTGATGGAGAAGCGCGATGCGTCCCTCCAGAGAACACGCCTCCACTGCTCTAGAGTCCAGTGGCGGTGTGCTTTACACCACTGCATCCGACACTTTGCATTGCATTTGGTGACGTATGGCGCACTGTTCTTGAGCTAATCTGAAGGCCACATGAAGTTTGGTGGTCTGCAGTGATTGACTCTGTAGAAAGTTGGCTTCGCTTCATCATCAGCTGAGCCCGCTCTGTCAGTTTACGTGGCAGAGTTGCTGTCGTTCCCAAACACGTCCATTTTCTTATAATACAGCTGACATTTCACTGTAGAATATTTAGGAGCGAGGAAATTTCACGACTGGATTTGTTTAACAGGTGGCATCCTGTCACAGTTGCATGCTGCATTTCACTGAGACCGACCCATTCTTTCTTAAATGTTTGTAAAAACAGTCTGCATGCCTAGTGCTTCAATTTGTACTACCATGGCCATGGAAGTGATTGGAACATCTGATTCCCATAATTTGGATGGGGAAGCAAATACTTTTGGTTATATAGTGTATGTGTTTCAGTTAGATGACACTAAGTCTGGTAACAAAATTTGTAGATGGGTCTGGCTTAAAACAAAGCCGGATTATTGATTTTTTTTTTTTTTTTGGATTAACTGATTAATAACTGTATAGCAAAAGGTAATTAATAGAGGATGTTTTTACATAATTTGAACCAGGTGAGGATAAAACTGGCACTTAAGGAGCTTGAACATACTTACAGATATAGGTGTTTTTTTTTACTTAAGTGCAAAATGCATATATTTTTTATACATTTTTGGCTTAATTTCTGCTTTGAGAAAGATGTTTTTGTAGCAAGTTGCTGTTTTGAGTCAGTTTACTCCAGTTAATGGTTAATCGATTACTAAATTAGTTTACGTTATGTCAATATATCCATCACAATTAAACCAGCTAATTGTTTTAACCCCAGTGTTAATTTCCTGTAACCCAAAAGGTAATAGAGAGATTTCTTGAAGATGGCATAATCGTAATGTGTTTTTAGAAACATTATCTTACAGACATAGAATATTTATTTTTCTTTGGTGAACTGTTTCTTTACCAGTTGTGCCATAAACTGTGAATGCTTGGCGTATTTTCTGCAAATTGATTTTAGCTTTATTATTTCTACCTTAAATTTAAAGCACATTTCTGACTCTGAAGAAAAGTCCATAGATGTGTAAAATCCAGTCTTCACTTTATTTCTAAGTCAAGAATTTACTGGGACATGCTCCTGCCAAACAATAAAAATCATGCATCTGTTCAAGGGAGAACCTCCAGCTTCTGTCAAGATATCAAACCCCACATGCTTTCTGTCTCAGTATGTAAAGCCGAGCCAGTAATTCCCTGACTTTAAATTTATTATAGCACCTGTCTGTTATCACAGATCAAAATGTTTCAACATAAACTGTTCCAGCAAGCATGGGAATTCCCATCAAATCCAGCTCCAGAATCCCCCCAGATCATCAACAACTTTGTTCTCGCCATTAAAGATAAAGCCCCGCAATCCTCAGCAACCATTACTCTTAATGATCTGCTTAACCAGCAGCGTTACGCCACAACTCAACAGCAAGAAGAAAGACAACTTCAAAAGGTGCACACTCCTCCATGCTTGGTTTTTTGTTTTTCTCCTTATCAGTCGCTGCATAACTTGTACGATGCAGATATGATAACGGAAAACTGTCTCTGCAGTTTTTCTTTGAACTATCCATTTGTGGTTGTGTGTGTTGACATGCATGAAGTCTGGAAGCAGGTGACAAAGGACATAGACACTGAATACATACGGAGTACATATCTTTGAAATGAAACCATATCAGTTGAAACATGCCCAGACTCACCTGTCTTATTAACTCCTTTTAAGATATCTGTGTTTTTATTACGGTGGTGTCTATTAACTAGCGTATGCAATGTTCCCTTCTTTATTACAAATGCTAGAGTGGTGTCGTAATGATTTTGTGTTCAACGGTTGTTTATCCAGACGTTCTCGATCAGTAGAGTCTCCTGCGCTCAGGTTTGTATCTAGTTTGCCCACATGCTCAGTTCCCTGAGGCAGAGCTTGTTTACTGTCTAGACAAGTTTGCTTGTGGTATTCTGTGCTTTTTTTTCTTTTCCCGCCGTTTTTGTGTGTGTGTCTATCTGTTTGTGAACCTGTGATTAATATCTCAGGAGTGTTGAAGGTCTTTGTATGTTTTCCTTGCCTCATTATGAATTCTTACTGCTGATCTTCATTGTTTGCTCTCTGTTCCTTTGCGGATCAGAACAAGGTCAAAGATCTTACTAAGCGTAGTGAGAAGATCCAAACTTGTAGATTTATGAGCTTTATGATTTTATGAAAGGGGGAACTCTTAAAAACTCTTAACATTTTTGTATTGAAGTATTCTTGGCAAAACTTCAAATAGTCACCAAATTTAAAAGCTCTTTTACTTTGACTAGAAACCTCATCAACTCAGCACCCAATTGGTCAATTCTTAGATACTCCTATCAATTGCTTAATACAACCAACCAATAAAATAGCAGCATCTAGACATGGAGAAGAAGAAATTCAAAGCGGACATCACAATAGGGAAGAAATTTTAAGTCACTTTTGATAAAAGCATAAAGGATATTTAAATGATGTTAAATGTACCCTACACATTTATATTTGTATCTTATTAAAAGTAGCATGCCAAAAAATATTCACATCCTTTTGAACATTCAATTTAAAAACAATTTATGTTTCACTTATAGGGTCCAGCTGATCACGCAAGTCTTCGCTCCCTGAACACATTCTCAATGAAATTAAAATCAGCACTCATGGCAAAATGGAAAGAAGCATACATTACTTTAAACCTAAATCTGCATGCATAATTTTGGGCTGGGATGCATTAGATTAGTGTGCAATATTGTGTAGTCATGTAATTACCTAAATCTTTTCATTTTTCCATTTACGCAATATAAAGTCAAAGCTTTGTTAATTTTGTTTTTCTGCCCGACTAGGTGCTTTTTCTGGAAAATTATGTTTTCCTCATATAAATGCATCTCAGGACTCTAAATTGCTCAAGAAAATGGATGGAATTTCCAAGACCAGACATTATTAATTTAAAACACTTCCACCCCTTACAAACAATTGAGTCAAAGAGAGTTTTTTTATTGCTAGGTTCATTAAATCAGTGTAAAACTCAATTACTCATCTCAAGGACTGGAAATGATCAAACAGCATGACAAGAAGGTTAGTACAGATGGAAACCAGGTGGAAGCAACAGAAGTTTTCTGTTATGTTAAACCAGAAATAAAAATGGATTCTGAGTTTGTCACACCATAGACAGATGTGCTCTTGCTCAACCAGCCAAAACTAAATGACAAAATAATTCAAAATAATAAAATCAGGTTTTAGTATAATAAAATAATTATCAACCTCCTTTTGCAGATCCTCATGAAAACATCGCTGACTGAGAGATCTAAGCCTGGTCTTAATAAACTGCATGTGAAATCAGGACAATGCATTAGACTCATTGGAGAAATGAAATAATTGGGTCATCCACTAGCTGCAAACCTTCGCAAAAGTATTCATACTTCTTAAACATGTTACATTTTTTTACTATATCCATATAAGATCATATAGAAGTGATGAACATTTGACCCAATTTATCCCTCAACAAAGTCCAGTTGACCTATTTACCTTCAGATGTTATCTAGCAAGTCTGTCTGTGTGTAATTTACTCTCAGAGTGGAGAGTAAATAACACACAGACACACAGACAATGATATTTGAAAATTAGGGAACAAACAGCATTATGAAGAACTATGATGTCCCAGGCTTTGTGCAGTCCATTATCTGAATATAGAAAAAGTGTGTCACACTGTATTAAAACTCTTTGTCTTTCTGTCTCAGGTTCTGCCTAGATTTGGACCCCAAAACTCATATTACAATAAATTATGACAAACTTCAAGGTTATTTGGCAAGATATTTTTATCTAAGATTGTTTATTAGAAACATAATGAATGAAAAAATCAGCAAAAGTTCAAAGCAAACATTGAAAGAAAGAAATTCAGAAAGCAAGAAGAACCACGTTGATCAAAACCACGTTGGACAATAATAAGATATTCTTTCTTTTTGGAAGCAGAATCACAAATGCTGCTCACTTTTTGTGTAGTACTCTAGTTTATGGAAGCTGGTTATAGATAGATCTGCAACACAACACTTTGTTTTCTTCAACTCATGATCTTATAATCTTGTTGGTATGGAAATATTCCACTTCCTGTGTTTAATTTTGCTTTGATTTGAATAGAAAGAGATCCATCTTGCTTTTCTCATTAAGTGTGAGAGGATTACACAGACCCCACAGTTTCATTCATCTTGTTTCCAGTCACAACTGAGACTCTTTAGTACGAGTCAAACATGAATGCATTTCAGCGGTAGCTGATAAAAAGATTGCTCTATGTATGATTTGAAACTCAAACCTGTATCCATTTGTTCTTGTTTACTGTGGTTTTAAACTGGGTTCATGGATTATGTTTGCTGTAGATTTGTGACACCATAAAACCGTGTTCTTGTCCCACTCTGCCACGGAGTGATTATTTGCTGACATTAAATATGACGTCAAGGCTTTTGTCATCTTCTTTGTTTTGAAGTCTTATAAACAACGTCGCCATTCCAAGCCAAGCATTCTCAAAAGTGTGTTTTTCATCAGCAATTTACATTACATGCATGGTGGATTGTGGTTCTCCTACTGCTTCCCTTCGGTGGACAAAATGAAAAGAAACGCTGATTCAGGATGTTTTCCTGGTTCTTTGGGTTTGACGTGGAATAGAAGAGTAAAAAGCTTAAAGACAAGCCTGGCCTCAGTGTATTTCAAAAAAACAAAAACCTTGGCCTTGTTTGTGTTAAAAAGTAGCATTTGAATTGAGGTTGACTGAGCGTAGAAACCACTTTCTGTTATACTTTGAAGCGTCCATAATAACCCTGAAGAGAGCATGCATCACTTCCAAATGTAAAGAAACACTGCGATCTTTTATGGGTTCTTTTTGCCTCGTGTGTCAATCGGGTCAATGTTGCTGCCCAAGCAGATGTTTTAAATGCTCGTTTACTGTCCTGTGACTCAGATGTGCTGTCGCAGTCGGACCACAACAAAGTTCCATCACAGACTGATTCTCACAAGCGGCTGTAGTGGCTGTGGACGTCACGGCGGTAATCACTGGCACCCTTCTGGCTTTCAGCTACGTCTTTGATGGATTCATCCAAACAAGATCCGCTGTATTTTTTATTTTTATTTTGTGCAGTAAATCTGTCACAAAATGTCAGTCGGTTCTTCATGTTAACCGTTCACAGATTTTGAATACAATGCGCTTTTGCAAATAATCTGTGAATCAGAGCCATACAGTCACCAACATCAGTCATATTGTCTCTGGTTCATTTTGCATTTAAAATCTGGCGGGTTGGTTAAGCACCCCAAACCACGAGTGATTCACAAAATTCTAAAAAGTCATCAAAAATTATTACAAGTCAAAGAAATGTTGGGGAAGAATACAGCACCTTTGGCTTCTTCTCATGGAAATCAACTTCCTCTTTATATCAGACTTGATCAGCGAGTTCTCCAGACCCTCTGAAGATAATTTAATGTCAACTTTAAAACAATATGTCCATCAGATCAACGTTATCAGAAACCATGTGTTCAGCAAGTCCTGTAAAGACCTGAAGCAGGACCTGAGGTATGCAACGCCTGGTACAAATTGGTCCTAAACAACAACAAGCCCATTAAAGCCCCGTTCTTTGCAAAGTTCTTTACTTGTTTATAAAACATTTGTTAATCACTTTATGCTACGTGTCCTCATAGACTAAAGTGACCTAAAAAAAGCAAACAAAACTTCCGGCAATAAACAAAATTAGTAAAAACATTATCCAGAAAGTTATTTAGCCTTCAATTTCTGTGATTTTTTTTTTAAAATCTCACTTTTTGGAAGAAAAATGTAAAGGAATGATAGTTGACTTTGGTCTTTCACAGGATTGCATGTTTGCAGTAGCTTCTTTTGTTACAGGAAATATTATCTTCTTGTAAATGAGGGGCTAAATTAAATGACCAGATGCTAAAACAGATCGCTGTATAGAAACGCATTGAACTCTTTGTGGGTGAAAACAGAGATTGTGGAGCACTGAAAAGTTTTGTAGCTGATTGAATGTCTAATTCAAACCTGATGTAGTAATAAAACTCATGGGGATTACCCCCAGCTGTTAAGCACTAAAACGACTGGTTGCCACGGAGACTAAATGCAGCTTGGCAGACAGTCCTTACTGCTGGTTTCTGAATTGTATTAGTTTTAATTTCATGCTTTCACAAGTTTTCCTTTTAGTTCCTTTCATGAATGATTTTTTTTGTCATAAACTATTAGCTTCTGATTTATTAAAAATGCAAAACAGGTAAATATTCTGACAAGTTTGGGTTCTTCAAACAGGAGTTATCCAGGTTAAATACCTCTCAGTTGGTCAGATCCTCCTGTTATTGCAACCATTTTCATTGTATTTTCTGTGTGGTTTACTTTTTTTTTAATTTCTCCTGGATTTAAGGTTTTTACCTTTCCTTTTCTTTTAGTAAAATTGTTATTTTCATCCGTCTGCTTCCTGCCTCCTACATGAATTTAGATCCTGATCTTCAATTATCTTCCTTAAAGTGCTTGAAATCCCATATTGAGATCTGCCTCACACTTTAAAAAGGCCTTATAGGACTGCATTTTACAATGAGTTAAAACTTAAGAAAAGAGCGTCTAATCTCCAGCTAACAATTACCTAATTTTTAGGCAAAGTAAGAAAATACTGGGTTTATACAGCACTTCTTCATGCTGTTCAGAAAGTTGTTGTTCCTGTAAATTCATAGAAAATTACGTTTTTATGTGTAATGCAATATTTCTGTTGTAGAGCATAGATTGTGTTAAATCCAATTAATTACATTTAATAACAGTCCTGTGCTTTTTCTTTTGTACTCCCGTTTCTTCTTTAAATAAACCTTAAACCAACTGCATCAGTCAATTTGACATGATTTTCTTAAATGGGATTGATTACTTATGCAGAAACCAAGCTGTGGTTTATAAGAAATAGTATACTTTAGGTTTGGTTTTTGGGTTTCCTATAAACCTTTGAGGCTTTGCTGTGTTTGCACTTTGTGACTGATGAATAAGTTGAGAGTAGCATGAACAGCTAGAGGCTAAAATGAAGACCACTTTGCTGTGTAAGGAGAACAATTCAAAATTTAAAAAGCATCCGTCTGGTTGTCATTTCTTCTTGTTGTGAAATATTGCTCCATTTCCACAGAGACGTGGATCAGAGGAATCAAAGTGGATTTGTTCACATTTGGTTCCTCTAGACCATATAATTAGTTTCTCTCATCAACATTATGTACATGTTGGATTTATTTTGGTTTGTTCCACATTATCCTTGTTTACTATAACAATTGCTGACTCATCATCTTACACTCTAAATTCTCAAATGGAAAAATTTTACTGAAACTAAGAGTGTTTTTACTCCTGCTAGTGTGGTAGACTCGGTTTAATTGGAGACCAAAAATGCATTTACATTTTTCAACTGGTCCAGTTTGCTTTCACGCTGTGTAAAACGACCGGAACCTTTTTGAAAAACCTGTTCCACCCCTCGCCTGTGGTGGCGCTGCACAACGAACTAATGAAGGAAATGACAGGAAAACCTCAGAAGAAGACACTGAGCGCAACTTCCGTCTTCACAAAACGCAAACATAAATGGAGAGGCGTCACATGGTACTTTGCGGGAACCAAGAATCCTTTTCCTTGAAGTTGGAAGGTATTTTCCACAAAACTAACAACTTATATTATATTACTATGTAAAGGGTACTTTCAAAGAACTTACAGTATTGTTTTCTGGACTTTTCAGACTACTCTCTTAGAACCTACAAGGCACTTTTCTGAAACTTTCAATGTACTTTCTACAGAAGTAACAGCTTACTTTACTGGAGCCTTAAGCTTATTTTATTATAACTTGCAGCGTTGTTTCAGGTTGCTTACCTCAAACTTGTAGCATGTTATCCTGGAACCCACATTAAACTTTTTTTTATAACTTATTCAATTATTTCCTTAAATACACAGGTTTATTTTCTGGGACATACAGGTTACTTTAACACAAACTACAAGGTACTTTCCCTGGACTAAGTTTTTCACCAGAACGTAGAGCTTACCTTTGTGAGCTAAAATTTAACCTGGCATTTTCCCAGTATGTTCTAAGTTGCTTTGAGGACAGAGTGAGCTTTTAAGCTTGTACTTACAGGGAAATAACCTGTAAATTCCAGGAAAGTATTTTCTAAGTTCTGGATGATTTTGTTATTTCTTAATTATAGCATTTATATGAATGATTTCCATTTTAGTCTTTAAATTACCAATATTTCCACTTTTATGTTTTGATCCATTTGATTGTGTAATTTTAAAATATTAATTTATGTTTTGAACAAGTTTTCTTTTCTTCTTTTTGCCAAATACTTTTTTAATCTTACTTGAATAATTTCTTGGACAGCTACTTTTTACATGAAGTAGCAGTCAGTAATATATTGAAGTAGTGTTACTCGTACTTAAATACAATTTTTTGGTACACTGCCCAGCTCTGTTGGTTGGACACATTTTTCAAAGTTGAGCAGATAAGACGGATCTACCACCAGTTAAATTAGTGTGTTAATTTAACTGGAAATCTTTGCCCAGATTTCCAAAGTTAAATTTAAGTGTTCATTGTTTATAGACCAATTGTGAGAGACGCCTTTTGATGAGCATAAAAAATTGTCCGATCCACCTCTCTCCTTCTGCATCTGTTTAAATGTTCCCTTTTTTAAATCTTTTACAGAGGATAAAGCTGAACGATGATACAATAAACATTCCAGAGGGAGTCACCCACCCGGTGCATAATTAGAGACCCAGGAGGCTGAGTAAGATAGATGACTGCAGTGTGTGTCAGTGGAGGTGAAGGGGGTCGTGCCGTTCCAGAGGCTGCTGGTTAAATGCAGGTGGCTGAGTGTGCGCGTCAGCTTTTATCTTGGCTTTGAACACAGGTAAGCTCAGGGGCCTGCACAGGTGTGTGTGTGTAGGGGCTGAAAGTTCAGAGATGGTGGCGGCTGTTACGGTAGAAAAAGGGCCAGAGGCAGCGATTTGTCAAGATGAGCAGCGTTTGCTGGGGTCATCAAGTGACACAGTGGTGGCTATTGTGTTGGTTATGAAACCACAAATGATCTGCATCATATAGACACTGATGTGGACGTTCAGAGGGTGAACAGACTTCAAACAGCAAGCAGATTATTTGGTTGAGTAATCACTTTGACTCACTATGTTTCCCCTTAGGAGAAGACACAAGAACGTCTGAGTCATTGTGTCTGCCAAGGTGTTATGGTTTTAATTAATGTAATGAGACAAGTGATTATTTTGGCAAAGGAGAAAATTATCCCGGCATCACACAGGGACTTAGGATTCATTTCAAAGACAGAGAGGAAATCTGTCTTTCACATATCTGCCAAAAGGAGAAAAAACTAAAATGTTTTTTTCTTTGAGTGAAAAATCACAGCCTCTTTTTTCATTACATTAGCATTAAAAACAGCATCTGTCACCAGCTGAATATTGAGATTTTCACATGAAGTTTAGAGGACAAACAGTTTTGCCACCACCATTTGCTGCCCCACTGCATTTTAAACAGTCTCACTTTGCTCAGATGTGGTATTTTACCACAAGTTTCTTACTGTAGCTTGCTGAAATTTTGGCCCATTCCTCCTGACCAAACCAATGAAACTGATTCAGATTTATAGGCTGCCTTGCTCACACACACATGCACAAATTTTTATGAGACTGAGATTAGGGCTTTGTGTTAGGCATTTATAAACTTGACTTTGTTGTCCCTTGGCCTCTTCGTAACTAAGTAGATGGTATGCTTCAAGTCATTATCCATTTGGAAAACCCATTTGGATAAAATTGAACTTTGTAGATGATATCTTGAGATGTTGCTTCAGTTTTTCCATGTACTTCACTCATGATGCCATCTAATTCTTTCAAGAAATTAGATGGCATCTAATTTCTTGAAAGAAATTGCATCTAGATGGCACCACTCCACATCATGGAGTGGTGCTCATGATGTGGAGCACCACTCCACATCATGATGCTGCCGCCCTGTACTCCACTTTGTATTCTCAGGTTTACAAGCATTCCTCTTTTTACTTAAAATGTAAAAATTTACCATCATGACCAAAAATGTCAATTTGAGTAGACCACAGAACTTGTCTTTATGGATTAAATCCTGAGTGCATATTTTAATTGTAATCTGCTTTTTAGATCTTCATTGCAATTCACTGTGAATAAAACTTTTGTTTTATTTCTGAGGAACAAAACTGTTTTATCTGAATAAACTTCAGCAGGATATTCCTACGTCGTTAAAATTTGTGTAAATAGTTGGAGCAAATAAACAAGACACCTTCAGGCATCATAAAACTCATTGGAGCCCCCCCATTTCCCTGACATAACCACTGGATCACATATTTGGGTAAAAAAAACAGAAGAGTTACTGTATTATAAAATCATGAATGCAGAATTTTGTTGTGGCTAAAAAAAAGCATGTTCTTTTATTTCAAATCTGCTGATTATAAGCATGAAGGTGCTTTAATAGAAGATTTTATGGACACTAAAAGGATTCAAATCAGATCCAAATCACGAGTTTTGTTATGATTAAAGCATCTAAAAATCTGTTATGGCCTTTAGTTGCCTGTGCCTTTGATAAAAATGTAGTTTTATCTTAATGCTTTTTGTTGTCATGGCTATTTGTTTGTTTATAATAACATCATTGAGTCTTTTTGCTGCGTATTCAGAATATATTTGTCACTGGTCAGACTGTTTAGACCCAGACCCCCTCCAAACATGATGTGATATTACAGATCACAGATAATTAAAACATAATGAATATCCATAGATAAAAAGAAACACATCAAACTCACCTTTGCTCTTTATGTGCTGCCAAGATGAGTTCTTTCTGGGAGCCATAAAACCGTCACCAGAGCATCAAAAAGTTTGGTTATTGTTAACCTCAGTGGAGTTTTTGAGAATAAGAGAGATAATCTCTGAAAACTGACTGTAAATGTAAAATTAGTCCTTACCATTTACTAAATCAGGGACAGGAAAAATAGCAAGCCAACTTTAAAACTGACAAACAGCTTAGAGAATGATCATGCATTCATTGACACATTAAAAATATATTACATGACAGTAAACATAATTACAATAATTTCTTTTTTTTTGCTGCCAATCTGAAATGATTCTCTCAAAATACATATGTATTTTCACGTTATCAAAGCAACATAAAAATGTGATATTACTACAGGAGTGTTCAAATAAAGACATAGTGGCTTGTGAGGCTTAAATAAATATGAGAAATCTTTCACAAGCTTTTTTCATCGTCGGTGTGACATTTATTCAGTACAGTTCGTCTACAAGTAGATCCATATAAGGAGGGTATAAAATATGGATTAAGTAGATCAAAAACTAATGCTTTGTAGAAACTCTTTCTGATTCAATTTTACAATTTAGAAAATTGGGAAAATATGAGACCACAATGATTTTCCAAAGCTGATGAAGGAAATACAAGACTGAAACAAGTCTGCCAAGAGACCAGTAGTAACACTGAAACATCTGACGCAATATCCAGCAAGTACTCGTTGTGCTCGTTATGTGACAACAATTTCCTGTTTTCTTTATAGGTTTTTTGCTGAAGTGGATTGAAACCATTCCAAATACAACATGTTTGAACTGTTAGGAAGCAGAAGATAAAGAGGGATTTTAGCTTTCAAAGCCACATGGAGTCCAAATCAATAAAAGAATGGCATTCATTGAAATAAATTAAAGTTTTGGAATGGCCTATCCAAAGCTGAAACCTAAATCCAATGTGCAAGGAGCTGAAAGAGGACTATTGACAAGAGACATGTTCACAGTCTGACAGACTTGAAAAATTTTGGAACTGCAAAGTAGCTAAATATTTCCAAGTCAAGATGTCGGATGCTGATAGACAAATCCAGAAATTGAATTTAAAGCTGGTTTAACAAAGTTATCAGTTTAACTTTGTGCATTGCTATATAACCGGACTGCTTTTGATTTTTTAATTTTGCCTTTATCATAATCTTTTTGATTTTCTCTATAAAAATTTTATACTTAACGGAGGTTTGTAATCTTTTACCATCCATTGTCGTCTGAAATGGATGGACAAACTTAAGTATATTTAAGTTCTGGTCCAAATATGTCATGAACCATGCCCCGTTTTAATGCTCATTGATTGGTCAGTCTGTGTGGGAGTTGTTTTGATTCATTTAGTTTTAAATACAAACTGTTTGAAAGATTATTTATAATGAAGTCTAAAAACCACATGCTCTTTGCTTTCCATCTTATCATGTGTACTTTTTTTCAGTTTGCCAATGAATTGTTAGTTTTTTGTGCTCTACAATGATAAAAACATATCTGGAAGGAGACAATAATTCTGCCTTTAAAATAATTTAAAAAAAAAGTAGAATAAAATTTTCAGGCTGCACTCTTGTTATTACCAGAGAGAATAAAGACATATTATGGGACACATTCTTGGATTCTGAATTTGTGAAGTCTAAGCTTCTGGGTTAACCTATTAGCCACACATGCAGAACATCTCATTGGAAGAACAAATATCTGAATACCCAGATACTTTCTCAATCGTCCTGGCTGTGCATTCCTATCATAATCTTCAGCCTTAACCTTGCATATCACAGCAGGGAGGACTCACTAATAGAATTAAATTGCACACACCCTGCAAAGAAATACATGCATCTGAAAGAAATGTTGCATCTTATTTATTCACCTTAAGTAAAGCTGCCAAACTGTCAGAGTCGGAATGCTATGTGTTGAAGTGCCAAGGTTTATCTGGAAGGAGAAAAAAGAAAAGAAGAAAATTACGTTAACTTCGGCGGACCACAAGGAATGTGGCCAAGCAGCATGTACAGACAAGCACAAAGAGTGAACACACACATACACACCCACGCCTGCACACGCACACACACACACACACACACACACACACACACACACACACACAGGGAAAGAAAGAAAACGAGTCAAAGGAGACAAAGGAAGCCTATCATGCTGCAAAGCATTTTCAAATGGACACACAGTAGTTTATATTCATTCTGGCCCACAGTCTCCTCTTTGTGACGACAGACCCATTTACACACACTTAATCCCTCCCGTAAGTAGAGAATACAGCAGCAGAAGAAGAACTCAGCTCCATATTTAAGTCCAAGAATAAACAAAAAAAATCTGACAGGTTAAAGAAGCACATATGCGATTATTTTCGTTGTTGTTTTTTGTCTAAAAATCTTATTGTCAGCTCTGGAACACACTAATTTGCTTATTCACCTACATCTTTTTTGTGAGAGGCAACCAGATTTTTACATAATATCTTCTGGTATATTAAAAACTTTGGGTTAAAACACCTAAGCAAGGTGAGTAAAAACCAGGCCCACAGCATTATAGATCCTCTATCATTCCTGACAGTTAACATTAGGTTTACACGCTGGCAGCCCATAGACCTAATCAGCATCAAATTATTGTTACAGAAGCTTGGTGATCCCCTTATGGTATTTTTTGCTCTGGTGTCATAACAGCATGTTTTGGAGATTTTTTTTTTACCCCACTTGTCCTCCTCACTGTGTCATGACAAATTAAACATGACTGCTTGTGCAGCCTTGCTAGTCAGTTACTGTCACAGGCAGGTAGAATAAATTTGGAAATAAAGTGGCAACGTATTGCACAATAAAATATAAGAAAATGGCAGGTGGTATGTAGGATAGCAAAACTGTAAAATGTGTATTGCAACAGAAGGATCTGACAAGGACAGAATGATAACCAGGAGCTTAAATTCAAAGAAAGGTGATTACCTGGACGGTTACAGTGATGTAGCACAGCTGTTAAGGAAGCACATTGGGGTTATCAATCCACAATATCGATAATACTGATTGATGTTAGCGTGGTAATGTTGATACTTTAGTTTCAGATTCCGTCTTGAAATTTTTGTTATTAATGTATTGCAGTTTCTCAACTCTCTCAGAAAAGATAATGTTTTGATTTGCTCTCAAATAATTATTTGCATTTAGTTTATTTAGGAGAAATGCACATTTTAGGATGTTATTTAAGTTATTTAATTTTGTACTTAACTATAACTTTGTTAAATTGTATTGGAGGTTTGAACAGAATAATTCAAAGGCAAAAGCAAAAACACATACCTTCACAAGAAGCTCAGTTACTGAAGAAAATGAGTCCATTTCCCTTAAATGGAGCGTAAACAAACCTTTTGCCAGCAAAGCAGTATAAGAGATGAACTGTCAGAGCATTCTGATTAATATTTCATCAACCACTGTCAATGTAAATTTGCAAAAATAAGATAAAACACGGGACTGTCCACACAGACCAGGATTTATTCTGGCAAATCATTGACTTTCTTTTATTATTTGTGGCACTGTTTTTATCTGCAAACCCAAAAATCTCTGTTATGTTTTTATCAGCTGCTTGGCAGCAGTGGGTGTCCAGCTGCGCCCGCTGGTGGATCTGAAAAGGCCATCTGGACAACGGTCTGACTGATGCACACTGGACCTGTGCAAAGCAAGCCCACCCGATGGCGCACACTAAATGACATGGTTAAAACCACAAGGGAACACAAGGTGGGAAAAAAACAAAATAGAGAAACGCAGGGATTGTTGGAACAATGAACAACAAACAGAACACAGACGAAACTAAACCTAAAATTACAGAACTTTGTATTTATTTATCTGGCTGTATCTAACTCCAGTAACCCATGACACGGCATGTTTAGTGAATTTGATCTGTGCTTTTTGTGTCGGTATTCCTAGATGTAAAGTTTCTCAGTTTTTTTTTTTGTGTTTGGTTTAAGAATTGATATTTTGTTTAACAAAACACTTGACTTTGTGAGTTCCCTCAGGAATTTAAAGCTTGACTACCAACTAACCCATCTCTATTCTCTTTTACAGGTATGCTTTGTCTTTTTACACATTACAACCTTATTCATACATTCACCATTCATGCACACCATACTCTGCTGATTTAATGGACTTTCACGCTTCATACTTAGAACTGTGATTTCTTAGTTAATTTGGACTAAATGAACTAATTGTGTAGTGCTTGCACACATCGTGTGTCTTGCTTTTTGTTTGCATGACCTAACCTTTGAGTCAGGTCATGACATTTTTTCATAGAGGAAATGTGACACCATAATTACAGCTGCACCTTCATCTTTCAGAGATTGAGGGGATGAATTAGAGAGATGGATTCGATTTCATCTCCTGGCGTATTTAGCTACTTTTCAACTCCTCTGTTACAGCAGAAGAACTTACAAATATAATTGTTTTAAACTTGAGATGTTGACTTCTATGCTTTTAAATTGCTAAGAGCACATTTAGAAACTAAGATAACTGGAACCACTGACTTACTGCCAATCAGAATATGACCTGCCATCTTTGAAATCTAAAATAGTTCCTGATCAGCTCTCAGTTGTGTGTGGATGCAGTAGATTTGGACAGCTTAAATAAAGTTGTGCATACATTGCATAATAACTATAGATTCCTTTTCTTTTTTTTATTGCCTATAGGATAAATAATGCATACCCAGAGTGACAACTAACTGTTATTCAGCAGTGACATTTTAGAAATGTTGGACAACTTGGGCATCATCTTTGTAAACTGCCAAGTAAAAACTACCTCAGTTTAAGAAACATCGTCTCTTCAAGACAGTCTTTCAGATCAGTAAAAGGAAAGCTTTCAGCAGCCAGTATACCTCAAGGCCATGCACTTACATTTCTCAAAAGGGCGCAAGTCAGGCTGGATTACTTTCCCATTGCGCCTCATTTCAACCAGCTTGGTTTTGGCAAAATAAATGTTGAGCCCTCTTATTTATTTTTTTATTTATTTATATTTTCACTCTCCAGGATTGGTGAGATCATCACTGGGAGTCTATTTTTGGGATAAGTGGCTGCTTTTGGCTTGGAAAAGCTCATTCACAGCGCTGGGCGGCGCTTGTTTGAAACACCAGAGGGCGCTGTTTCCCCCACAGGTCAGATTCAGTGCATGGAAAAGAAAAGAGAAAACATCAAGCAGATATGCGTGAAAGAAAAGACATATAGGTGTTATTATTTATAATTATATTTGATGTTACTATTTAAAAAGGTGTAACTGAAACCAAAACTGCTTTTGAATCATATTTGTCTTTAAAGTATAAGATCAACATTTCATTGAACCAGTTAATATGTTTTATGATTAGTGGATTCTTTGATTAGTAGCAGGAACAAACAAATCATTATCTACCGAAGAAATGCTAGTGTGTTTCCTGTTTTGTCCTCATCTGGTTCTTTTCCTTCTAATCTGTTTTGCTGCTGCTGCAATGAAAGAATCATGTGCAAATTCTTCACATACGTTCCCATTTTTCATTTCCGCGTCTTTTAAAAAGCTCTGCTTAGGTGCTTTAACTAACTGTCTGAGCAGTGACTGTATATCTGACACAGCAGGGGTTTCCAGATATAATGGACCTTGATTAGTTTGAGTCCTCACCAAGACTCAATAGCTGGGAAAGAAATGTGTTTATTGTTATTCTCCATTACAATGACCTACATTTGCTGCTTTGATTTGATGGTGTGACACTTTTTTGGATACACCTCTTCGACTGATGGTTAACCCAAATAGCCTAAATCAACCAACTCAGTACATTTAGACGTCTAGTCTTCTTGCACATACTCCGGCTGAAACTGGAAGAAAGGGGATTTGAACATAGCACTGTTTAACCCTGCCTTGGCTGATCTGAGGATTTCAGATTGTGTTGATCTACTGAATTTTCACGCAAAAACATTTGTGAGGTTTACAGAAAACAGTCTGAAAAAGAGACAGTATCCAGTCGAGTGAATGAAAAATGCATTGCTGACATCAGAGACAAGAGGAGAACGGAAAAACTAGTGGAAGACGATAAAAATGTAATGGTAGCTCAACTTACGGTGCGTTACGGCCAAGGTATGTTAAATGCCGTCTCTGAGAGTAACAACAAATGAAGCTTAAGATAAGCCAAAGCAGTAAACCTTAGCGCATTTTGGATCCCTTAATAGTACCTCTAAAACCACAGCATACCTGTCCACCCTTTTGGACACCGCTGGACCCAACTTCTTCAAGTTATGCCACAGAGCTCAGATAATCTCAGATTGGTCTCTTGAATTCTTTTTTATTTTTTATAGTTATAAATTCTTTCTTTTGCAACTTATGTGATTGTATTAAGTGGTAAAGTGGACATAGACAGGTGGGTCACATGTAAAATACAAGTTTTTTTACATTGTGACAAAGAATTTTACAGTACAACTGCATTGATTTACGTTTAACAATATCAAGGATCATAAGAGATAATAAAAATCATATCTGCATTCATGAACAAATGAGCATTTTTGGTCTTTTGGAGTATCTTGCTTAAGCCCATCTTTGCTTTTGTGTTAAACATCTATGCATACAATTTTACATCAGTAACCAAAAGATGATAATAATAGTATATTTTATTTAAAAAAAAAAAAAACAAGGTCACGTTACAAAAACAAAAATTGCCAAAAACAAAGCAAACAATTCTATATAAAAACAAGTCGCATGACAACAGTTAAGGGCTGAAAACCTTTGACCTACTTATCTGATTTTTAGGGTTTACAGTGATTGAAATCTCACTATCAGGTTATTTCTGAATGAAGATTTTTTAAAATCCCGCTTTGCTTGAACCTGCAGCTTGTTGCACCGCATCTCCCCCCTCCCCAAACTCCGCACCTCCACCCTCTTTCCTCTCTCCACCTCCTACTCCTCCTCCTCCTCCTCCTAGTTCCACTCTGCTGTCTCTTTAGCGCTGCAGGTTGAATCCATTGCCCCTATTTCCTGTCACATGGCGTGGAAATAGGATCCCTGGTTTCTACTATCTGCTCTCGTCTGCGCGGTGTCAGAGTTGTATTGTAGCTGAAGTACCTGCCGTGACGCTCAGACACTTCTTTTTTTTAAGCGACTCTTGCCTAGACTCCTGCCAGCCAAGCAAGCAGCGAGCCAAGCAAGCCGGTCGCCAGCGTGCGCATCAGGCTGTACTTCACCTGAGAGGAAGAGCCGCTTCAGACTTTTTACTCACACCATGGATTCCTGGAGCGCCACCTCTGCGCTTTTCCTGGCTGGCTTTATCACATCGGCGGCTTTCCGTCATTTCGACAGCGGTAAGTGGAGCTGTCCCGCTCTCCTTTTGGGCCAGATGAAATGCGACGAAGTTATGGCTTTTACGCGCCGATAAAGCTGCTGTCTAAAAGAAATGACACGCATCATAACGCGTGAAAATAATGGTTTTAAATCAGAATCAGCAGCTGGTTCACTTCATCCACTTTCAACTGGATGAAGTGCTTGGTTAAGATGTTTACAAGTTGAAGTGAAAACTCAAAGGAAGATCAGCTGAGATAAAGTTGGAAGTCGAATGCGACTGATCTGATGCGACGCTTCGATGATCACTTGTCCCCATACACCTCAGTCAGCCCTATTAAACTAGCGCACATAACTCTGAAACATACTACATAATATGTATGTGTGTGTTAGATGGCATTAAAATTATGACTTCAGTTTGAATCAATCAGACAAGGATTTTGACACAAACCTTCACCTTTTACGCACACTGTCCTGCAACATCCTGGCGTGTTTACCTACTCTCCTTGAACAACTTCAAAGCAATCTGTAGCTTTTGTCAGTTTTAGTTTTTAACGATGGAAGCAGAATATTTCTGCTTTCCTTAATGACATCGACACAGCCCGCACAGCGCTGCTGGCTTTCGCTAATCTCACTGAACCATCCAGACATCGGTCAGTCAGAAGTGAACCTCAGTCATCTGATATTATCCATTTAATTCGCCACCGATCCCAGATTAATACGCAGGGGAAGGGCAAAAAAAAAAAAAAAAGGCAGAAAAATTGTTTGCGTCTATGCGCAGAGCTTCAAAGTCCCCCCCGGAGTGCGTTTTGTTTTTAATGTGAATATCTAATAATGATGACCGCACAAACCGCGCTCCCCTTTGCTGTAATTTGCGCCGCGTTTCATGTCAGAGCAGCAAATCCTCGTGCTTTCCTTTTTAATTTTTTTGTCTCTTAATTATAGCCTTGGATTTCAAATTAGAGGGTCCACCATCTGGGCCAGTGCGTAAGTGCTCCCATGTGTACCTATGTATTAACAAAGTATTTAAAGCGATGGTATTCCCCTCATAACACTACGAAGGGGGGAAAGAGAAAAAACCCAGTTCATGTTTAGTTTAAGTCAGCTGTGCCACATTTGCTGTACAGTAAAACAATAATTCACTGAATGCGAAATAAATCAGTGTAAATGCAGGTTATGGTTGTATTATAGACAGAGTTAATATGTTTAGTCTGGACAAATAAAGTGTCTAGGTAGATGTAAATATTATTTGATCAAAAATCCAGTCAAGCAGAATTGGTTAAATATGAGTGGATTTTCTACTTTTAAGGAACAAGACAAGATCGATAATCTGTTACAAGAACCCACAGAACATCTGTGATCTTATTGAAACCAAAAAGTTAGAGCCTCTATTCATTTATTAGAAATTCTTCAGCAGGTGGTGATTTTTCTTTGACTCCTCCAGCCGAGACGTGCATCATCTTATCAGCGCTAGCCAGCTGCTCTTGCTTTCGTGAAAGTGCATCTAAAACGATTACGCCGGAGAGATTCCAGTGTCCCGGCAGACTGCAGAATTGCATCAAGCAGGAGTCTAATAAATGTTTTTCACCAGAAGGGAGAAACATCACTGAGTTTGTGCTGCGGCCACACAAGCGGAAAAGCACACCCACACCACACAGATGCATACGTTTATCCAAGGCTTTGCAACAGCATGATTGTAGCAGTGGGGCACTGAATTACTTTTATACCACCTACAGGTCCTTCCAAAGATATTCCTACCTCTTGAACTTTTGTGTGCTTTTTTTTGGTCAAGTTATAAGCACAAGCTTCAATTTATGGAGATTTGGTGTGCTAGACCAAAGCAAAGTACCACATAATTGTAAGGTGGAAGGGCAAATGATGAAGAGCGGACAGATCAGAGGCAAAGTTGTGGTGAAGACTAAAGTAGCGTTAATCTACACAACAATATACCAACCTGTAAACATTACTGTTTAAGCCATCATTTGAAAATAAAAAAAAATTCAGTTGCAAAGAGAGCACTGACCAGAAGCAGCCACATCAGGGCCGGTCCAAGCCTTTTTGGGGCCCTGAACATATTTTCATTTGGGGCCCTGAACAGATTTTCATTTGGGGCCCCCTAAGCTACTCTATGTGTGACATGCCTACTATCATTAGCATTGTTTGTAATTAATGTACATCATGATGGTGTTGTTTTGGCTGCTGATTTTAACCTCACAGGAGGAACAAAGAAAAAGACATATTTGGATTTTGAAAAACAGAGCGTGTTGTCTTATTTTAACAATTTGAAAGTCCCCCAAGAGTGGGAGCAGCCAACAGCAGGAAGAAGAATGGGCAAAAATGTCAGTTTCTAAATCTGCAAAGCTGAGAAATACTCCTAAATAACTCAGTCAGTGGAGCTGAAAGCAACTTTATGTCACAGTTATCAGAGTTGCACTTTAAACCTGGGATCCTTCTCCATCCACTTGACTGTCATGAACCAATTTGTCTTGGTCTATCACATGCAATTCTAATAGCATACCTGTGGCTGCAATGCGACAAATCGTGAAAATCTTTAATTGCTTGAATACTTTTGCAAGGAATTTTATAATAAAACGAAAGCATCTGTAATGAAATCTCCTTCTCCTAATATAACACAGTGACCTGTTTCCAGAAGCTTCATAAAGAAAATCCCACATGATCTCGGGTCAGAACGGTCCTTGCGGTTGCTCTCTTGGCGACTCGTTTGGGCCATTTGCACCAAATGTACACGCGAGGGGAAGCCGATTCCTGTCAGAGCTGTCAGGATGAGCCATAATTGAGTTGCGCTCTAAGCCGGTAATGATGCGGCTCATGATGTTGGTTGCCTGAACAAGCCCAAGCTGGTTAATCAGAAGAGATTTATTTTGCTCTTGATGTTTCCCTGTAACCATGACTGGTCTTGCTCGGGGTTAACAGTCGAGGTCAGTGGTAAAACAGAGATTATGTGTGTGTCTAAGTCTTATGTGTGTGAGAAAATATGCATGATCTTATAGTAATTGAAACTGTGGCAGCTTTTTTTTTTTTTTGGATGAAGCAAATGCGATGTGTTCCACGTTACTGTGCAGGGCTGAGCACAACGTTGTCCTGTTTCTACTTGCTGCCATTGGGAGTTCTTCAACGTTTTGGTAAATCAACATCATGTGCTTTCTTGCTGACTGTTTGATGAAAGGATTCGTATGAATTACCAGCATTGCAAGAGTTTGCACACACTTAATTCAAAATCAATGTTTTGATGTGTTCAAGAATTCTGTCTTTGAAGCAGCACAAGAGACTATTTCAGTTGCTTTTAATCAGACTTTAAGGCATTTAAACCTTTGACAGTATTATGCTTGAATTTTGCTACATTCTTACAGACTATTTCTTAGAATCAAAATTGAAATTGAAAGCAGGCGTTGCATAGATCCTGAAGATCATGTGGCAGAAATTAAAGGCACAGTTGAGGTTCTTTTTATGCTTTTGTACCTATAAATACAAGCAAGCTTTCATAAAGCAGCGATATGCACCATTTGTCTTCACTGATTCTTCTGGCGATAAAGAGAGGATGTCAGTTTAGAGTTTCTTTCTTTTAGTCAGTTTCCTGGTTCAGTCTAGGCAGTTTAATAGGACTGCAGTCAGAGCCTTTGGGAAGGTCATTCTTGAAGCTTAATGTTAGCCTGATTTATCTGTTCTTTAATGTTTGTTTGGGATTATCTTTCTGTTGTAGGAAACAAGTTTCAACCATTTGACTCAAACTGTTCGCAAACAATCCAGAAACCACTAAAGCTCAGGAATATCCTTCCAATGTCTATTCCATCACAGGGCAACTCAGGGACACACACACTAACACTTAAGGGCAATTTAGAGAGACCAATTAACCTAACAGTCATGTATTTGGATGGTGGAAGGAAGTAGCCAGACAGAACCCACCCGTACACAGGGACTACATGTAGAAACACACCAGGTCGGGATTTGAACCGAGAATCTCCGCTGCAAGGCAACAGTGCAGCCATGCACTCCCAAGAATGTCATAAACTGCAAAATGCTGGAACATCAGTGTCACTTTTCTCAAAGTAGCAAGTCCTTTTTTTTATCAATCAATCCGTGATTTTTTTTATCAATCTGTGATAAAAAATCACGAGGCCCATAACTCTCCCTCTTGTCAAAACTTGACACCTTCAAGTTTGATTGGAATTGCAGCTTCCCACCAAGACAAACCCAGTTCCTTTTGGGAAGAAATCATATGGACCCATGAGACAAAAACAAACAACAAAGTTATTTATTTGGATGAATCCAGAACACTCCCAGCTTTAATGAATGGTGGTGGTCGCATTACCGTGTCAGGCTATTATGCTGTAACTTCTTCTGGTGCATTGTAGAAATTAGATTGGACTATCGGAGAACCATAAATAACTACCAAATCAGATCTTGGCACACAAGAAGTTAGCAATACTTTAAGACACAAGATAGGATTTTTTGGGGTAGTTTTTATGATATGCAGTCAATACTTTAAATAAGACCAACTTTAATTCTCTGAATTGAAATGGACTTCTGCCTCCTGGAACTAATTTTCTTCTGCACACTAAGGTCGAGAATGGCTGTGGCTAGCGGAAATGCCAGCCTGCCGTACTATCCTTAGCTTTGCCTTGCCAGTTGGCTCCATGTGTTGGAACTTCATGCACGTTGTGTCTCCCTTGTTTTGTTTTGTTTTTTTTTTGTCTCATTTTCTGGTGAAAGAAGAGTTGCTCACTTCCAGGGCCTTCGGAGAGGTGTGTGGTATGTGTAGAAAAGTGCAAAGTGCCGCATCACCCTAACAAATCTGTCACCTAATGCAGACATAAATCTCTGCATTAACAATATCATGGCGTATTTTTAGTGACATGTTGGAACACAGGGTAAAGAAAATGTGCTTAGAAAGCCTTGAAATAGGGAAGCTTGTGGCGCCTGTGATGCAAAAACTGACGTCAGTGGTACTGGTGCTATAAAAAATGATGTGAAGAGCCTTAAACTTTTATTGTTTCATTAATAATTTACCACACAATGCTTGTAGAAATGTTTATAGCGAGGAATAATGCTTCGTTATGTTAAAAATGACAGTGTTTGTGAGTGTGGTGCATGTTTTAAGGGGTCTGAACAAAACATTTTAATTTCTTTTATTTTTATTAGGTGAAAAATGTTGAAAATGTGCATTTTCAAGACACAAATCACATGTCTGGAAGAATTAAATTTATCCCATTTAGAGGGCTAAATGGGATAAAAACCCTGCTGTTGTCCTTTGTTTTCTGTGTTGAAAACAATTGACAATGATACCGATACTCTTCTGGATACGCCAAACTTCACATTATGATTGTTGTGAGAATAAAATGTGTAAAATACAAATCTAAATTGGCCCATTTTTATTCTTGGGAGAGGTTATTTGTAATAAATCCAAATGTGGTGCTTTGGGAAACATCAGACCACGCAGTGTTTTTCCTCAGTTTCTTGTTCAACTGCTGTGACCTTCTGCTGCAGTCAGAGGTAGTAATAGATGTACCTAATAAAGTGGCAAGTCAGTTTATATTTAACTTTAAAGTTTTTCTAAATTGTAAGGACATCTTTTTGAAGCATTAGGTAGAAATCTTGCTTTCCAGATATCTGATAATCTGATAACATTGTAATTCTGTCAATTGATTAAAAAATGTAATCAGATCTATCAAAGTCTAGAGCAGTGATTAATCGTAATTAATCACTATGCTGAACTTTGAAAAGGATAGTGATTGAAATGTAAAAATGTACATTTTCAAAAAATGTTTGAGGTTAATTGTCTCAAACCAAACCTCTGTTTTTATATTCAGGAAGGTTTAAAATAAATAATTTTGTTTCAAACATCAACTTAGAAACTGTAAACTGGCCTTTAGGTTAAAATAGGTAATGTAATCACAATATTACCGCGTTAAACGTTCAAGATTAATCACATGTGTTAAAGTGTTAACATTGACAGCCCTAAGTGTTATCAGGTCTTTAAAAATCGCTTTTCATTTCATTTCGCTTAACTTCATGTAATTTTTTATCTTGACTCTGATTTGAAGTGAAGTTTTCAGTGAGGTTCAGATGTCGAGCAGCTGTAACCGTCTGGAGACTGTGAACCTTCAATGTTCCTGCTCAAGATTTTAGGAGTGTCAAAAGGTCTCGCATTCTCCTTCCCTTTCTGCACCATTCACACACATAGAACAGCACACACACCATTTTATGCCTGTGACTGGGCCCATAACTCTCCCTCATATACCCATTCAGCATTTCTCTACCGACGTAATCCTTTTCCTCAACTTGTAAACGCAGCTGATACAGTTCAGTTTATGGTCTGTCTCTTTCGACCTTTTTGACCTCTGAGACAGAGGGATCCTTGTTAGTGTGCACACGAAGGATGGATACTATGACTCGTCTGCCTCAGAAACATAATAACAGACCTTCTTCAGGCTGTGGAAGAAACACAAGCTTGTGTTGGCGGAGGTGATCGTGACGGAGCGTCAGTCTCCGAAGAGACAGCGGGTTTTTAAAGACTTTAACATAAGGGATTTAGTGTGTTGGTAAGCCCTCTGAGCTCTGGATGGGGGTGTCAGTGGGCATTCTGGGAAGAAGATGCATTGGGTCTGGGTCTCAGATGTGGGCGCTGTGGTCCCTGGAGCTTTTCCGGTTTGTAGAGGGAGACGGAAACCTCTCCTCCTGGTGAGCTTCTGTGCAGCAGGCAGTCCTCCAGACAAACTGCTCTCATACACAGGAGCATTGCAGGCGCTGTAGCTGAGTGAGCGGCTCTTAGACGTTCCTTTTTGGATGCAACATTTGGTAAAAAATTATTGTGCTGCTTATTACATTTGGGCATTTTTTTGTGATAAGTGTCTTATAAGATTTTGGCTTATTGTTATATGGGTTTTATACACATAACTGTCTCTTGGGTTTACATAAATAAAAATACCTATTGAGTATTAGTTATGTGAAAAAAAAATAATAATCTGTTGATGGCAGAGGTCAGCGCAAGCAAATGGGGTCCAGTCTGTTTTCAGCAAGGGGTACTTAATAAAGTGGCCTATGTCTGAGTATGGGAATAGTGAACATCATTTATTCATATATTAATTAGTTTAGTCTTCTGAGGTTAAATTGACTCTCTGTTAGTCACCGAGTTAACTTACTGTTTCAACAGCAAGCACTTGTTTTTGCCATGAATCTCTCCAAACTACAGATAATTACCTCAACAGGAACAAAAACGATGCTGTCAGCATTGGAAATAACAATGAGTCATTTAGAGAATGAACAGATTTTTCTCTTTAAAGCCTGAAAGGACAAGTTAAAAAAAGACTGAATAGTGTGAACTGTTATTACTCCCTGCTTGTGAAGATAAGTTGTTGATTTACCAGCTCAGTCTATGTTGGATTTATGAATTCAGACAGATTTTTTGACTGAGATCCTAAAGGTGGAGTTCAGGCTTTTTGCTGAGCATGAAGGCAATCTTTTCAGCTTCACTACTTCTTCTTCAAGGCTAGATGCAGGGACACAATCTCTGCTTTTGTGTATGCTCTTTTTATACCACTCTGGTAAAAAGATGACAGCGAAGTGGAAGAATCTATTTTAAGTGGAAGACAGCGAGTGTATCTGATTGTTGTCTGCAGCTAAAAGGAAACTGGATTGCTTCTTCTGCAGCAACATTTACGGAGGCAACAGCAGAAATTTCATTGTTTACGGGTTCTTCACTATATAGAGCAAATATGATTATCTTATATAATTTGTTTTGGTGGACTAAATGGATACTGAAATTGTATTATTGCCAAATAGGCATCTTATGTGCAGCCCACTCAAGGTCAAGCATGTGGGAGAACCCAATTAAACTCTTTCTGTGGGTCCTAAATGGATGACAAATGGGAAATGTATGCATAGGCTCAGAACGGGCAAAATGAACATCTGTGGAGTTCACCTAGCACACATTTCAGCCCGGCATCAAATCCACATGCACAATATTGAACATATATAAAACCCACAAACATTCCCATATGGCCCCTTCTTTTGAGCCCATGTTTCACCTCACAGGCCCCACAGTGAAGTATTTGCTACCTCCCCTAATAATTCCTATAAAATAAATGTAATTGAAACATTTTCTCTGGTACATGAAATTGAAGCAAAACATGATTTGCAAAATATATTTCACAGGTACCCTTTTTTCACCTGGTCACACACAAATGTGATTCGGCCTCAATCAAACAGATCTACCAGGTATATGGTGCAAATTTGAGCCAAATGTCTTTCCGTACGTATGCATTGCATTGTGGGATGCAGTAGAGTACAACAAACTGATAAACAATGGCGGTGTGTCTTTTCCGTAAAACGTGAAGCCATATTCAACTCCTTAGATAATTTAGTGGCGAGATGAAGCTTTGCCATCTGTTTCCTATATTTACAGTTGGTTCTCTCACAGCCGAGCAATAAACAGACCAAATGTTCCCACGGTCACTTGGAGTTTTATCTGTGTGAAAAGAAACCAAACCATCCGAAAACGTTACAAATTAACAAATTCATCATCTGACTTGGACCAAAGTAAACAAACTAACAGCTTGAAAACGCCATGAGAAACTATCAAGGGCTCTAAGAAAGAAACAAGTTAAAACGAGATGGAACGTTATTATTGTTTCTAAATGAATATGAAATTGAGGTCTGAAAATACTGTATCTTTTTTGTTAGTTTGACCATTTCTAATTTTCTGCAGTATTCACACACTCAATTTTTGCTTTTAATTTTGGAGACATGTCAAAATAAAAGAACAATGTTCGTTTTACTCAAACATATAGTAAAATCAGATAAACTGATCACTTTAAGTGGTCTCTTAATTTTTTCCACAGCTGTATTTGATGTAATTTGTGATAAACATGTGTAAGATGGATGCATTTTATTTGGAGCTTCTGACATTAATGTTTTATCTTTTAAGATACATTTTTCTCCATGAATAACGTCCAGCATGTGATGTCCAGAATCCCCTCCAGGTTAGGCCTTAGTCTTCTTATTTCAGAACATCACACTAAAACTATTTGGATGAAAGGATTCCAAGCTTATTAGAACAAAACCCAACTTCTCCAGCTGCAGCGGAAACTTTGCGAGTCCCTTGTCTTTCATTCAAGGGCATGCAAAAGTGTCTGCATTAATCAGCGGGCAGAGCAATCGTCTGGGCACACATGGTTGCTTTTGCTGTCCTTTTTCTGTCATCACTCAGTACGATGATGAATTCTCTGACAAATGGGTTAATCTCCCTAAAACTTGTGCAGCTCTCGCTGAAGACTCCTTTTAAAGTCCTGGAGGTTAACGCACAGATCCAGCCTGCTCGTCCCGCTTGTTTTCACAGCAAACTCACTCAGTATGTCTGCTCTTTGTGTCACATCCGTGCATAATGAGTCGCACTCTAGCCCATATGGAGCCCCCATAAATCTTCAGTGGAATGTCCTGAGAAGTTAACTTGTGAGACAACAAAGGACACTAAGAAAACCAGACGACACACGAGGACTTTATCTGAAATTGGGATTGTTATCTGAATACAAAAATGCTTATCAGCTGTCTGTTTGTGAAGTCACAGTCACGTCATTGTGGGTAGATATCTTAGCGATTTAAAAAAAATAATAATTCAGAGTTTACATAAAGTGTACATGGAGAAATTCAGATATGTGATAAATTAAAACAAGCTGGGTGCTTTCCATTTGGTTAATTATTTTTCTCATTTCTCTCTCTTTCTATCAAAGAATGTATGACAGAAGTATTCACTCTGGTGCATTGGCCTCCATTACTACCCCAGGTTTTGAATTGTAATTGTGTTTTCAGAGACTTTAGCATCAATTTTATTTCTTTTTTCAGTTGTTTTGTTTATATATTTTGGATATTTGAAATGTCTTCTAGTTCCAGTTTTAGAGATGAAAGTTTAATGATCTTCGAAAGGGTGTACTTGCTTATGCCATTGTTACCAGTGTCAGACTTGAAAATGGACTCAAAACAACAATATTATTGTTTATTGCAATAACTTCTGCAACAATTTATCGTCCAGCGAAATTTGTTATTGTGACAGGCCTATTCAGATGCAGCTGGACTGTTAAGCTTGGACAAAGCTGTCATCTCATTTGCTGAGTAAAAAGATTCACATCGTTGCAGCTCGTCCTCTGAGCATCATCACATGCATTACATGTGTAAATCTTTAAAACTGAAACAAGAGAGTCAGACAGCAGCTCCCTAAAGTTACATAGTGATGACAGATGGAAAGACAGGCAAATTTACGCTCAGCGAGAAGCCACTCATCCAGATTAGAAAGGCTAAAACAGAAGCAAACAAAGGGGATTATTTTTCTTTTTCCTCTTTTCATCACGCCTGACACCCCACAAGCCTTGACTTGTGAAGACAGGCCAGAAGTTCTGAAGAACCCTCTTATTTTACTTTGTCTAAAGTTGAGTTTGGATCATGCTTGAGTCTTGAAGAGCAGCGGGAAAAACCCTTCACGGTTTGAACTGTGTCCGTCTGTGTCATACGTCGGCCCGTTTACTTCCTGTTGACCTCTGGGTGTTGCCCCGTCAAGGGTCAGGTTGTGGGCAACGCCCTGGTTTTCCCATGCCAAGGGACTGGACCGCCCTAAAAAAAAGAAACCACCAACCACTAAGACACAGAAACAGACCCAGTTATTATAAACACAGTCATGCTCATTATGGTGCCACTGAGATTCTCATCCTGTCGTGTTCAAAGGGCTTACGTTCCTTTGATTGAAGTACCTCTCTCTTTCTGTGTGTTTCCCCTCTCTTCATTCTTTTTTTGAACTTCCGCTGAGGGCAGCCCCTCATTTTTTTTGTGCAAATCACCACCTGCTCAGGCGGTTGATCGGGCGAACCACAATGCAAAGCAGTAAGGCGAATTTCAGCTTCAGGATTTAAGACTGTGATGGTGGTGCCTGGGTGTCCCCATTGCCTTCTTCCCCGTCATAAGTTCTCATAAACTGATCTTAATCCTTTTATGCATAGCGGTCACTACAGTGGACAGCTATCTAAAAGCCATTTTCTTGTTCTTCTTGTGGATTTTTATGTCATAAATGCACACAGACCACTGAAGTGGACACCAATGCATCATAAAATACACTATTAACTACTGGCCATCAGATGCAAATGCAAGAAATTATTTTTGTTAAACCCAATATGGCTAACAGACAAAAAAGCACGCCAACCGACCCTGTCCCTTCTTCTACCATAGACGACTCTTGCAGGTAAAACAAATATTGACATCAGATAATCCCTAAAGGACAATACTGATGTATTGTTCAAATAACAACTTTGTATTTGGATAAAATTACAATTGATCACCTAAAAAAAAAAAAAAATGTCTTACCTTTTTTTATGCCTTAAGAAAATAAATAAAAAGGAAAAAAATCTTGACACAAAGGATCATAATTCATGCATGAAAGGGTAAAACGTGAATATATAATAAATCTTTATGAAGAATTTGAAGGATTTTTTTTCTACGGTGGAATGATGAAACAAACTACGGAGCACTCTAGGGGACATGGGGAAAATATTTTTGCGTTCCCTCGCAAAAGGTTTTTCGTTACCTCGCAATAATCTATTGATCAGTCATGCGGCATATTTGAATACTGTAAGCCTTTCTTACGGTGGCCGCTGTACCTTCTGCTTTAATATAAGGTTATGTGAGGTTTTTCCATGAATGTTAATATCTCGTTGTGAAATATCTGAAGTTTTATATATCTTTCTTTAGGATAGAAAGGCACCAAAAACCTATGATATAAACGGAAACTTTCCATAAGCTTATTATACAAACTACTTTTCAGTGCAAAACTCCTTAAAACGGTGTTAAAAGCTTATGGAGGAGTGTTGTGATGACATACTGAAGAGCAGGAGCTTCTAAAAGAGACAGTGACCAAATTTCAAGGTGCCACATTGCAAAGTCAGATTTCTTGTAAGTCATATTTGATGCATACAGCACTTTTATAACAACAGAAGGTAACATAGTTACTTGATTATGCAATGAAATGGCACTATGTGCAGGGAAAATACAAAATACTGCCCCTTTAAATAAATCATAAAAAGTCCCAAACTAGAATGGCATCGATGCTGATGATCCGTATGTAAACCTGTGACCAGCCGTGAACAAGGCATGTCAGATGTGACGGTCTGGAAAAGTACAGAGGGTCCCAGTAGAAAGTGTTTAACTTTGGTCCCTCATCCACAGAGGCGGTCCAGCCAGACAGCGTGGCATTAAACTGTCAGACTGCTGCAGGCTGTACACAACTGTCAGGCTTGAAAGAGATAAACAATGCTTAGGTGGGAGAGTGCAATTCATGTGGTCACAACGCCGGTTTGTGTGGTTTTTGCTGCTCTAAGGTCAGACAGTGTTTTGTTGAATCCATTGCTTTATACATCCGGTGCTTTCCACAACTCTCTACAATCCAAAGTATCCAGATTTCTGCTCTTCTGTGCTGCATCCAAGTTGCTTCTCTTTTTCCATTTGAATACTGATATGCATAAGTTGTGTTTCTGTGTCCTTTTCATGCACACTGACATTTGCATGAGGAGACCCACTCCAGTCGCTGCCAAATGACATTCTCTTCGTCGGTTTCGCTGGTGCTCCCTGCAGCGGTCTGAGTCTATCAGCTGAAAATGTACTCCAGGGTGAGAGGGTAAATCAAATACTCAGAGAGCTAAAATGAAGTAGCATGAAGACTAATCTTCTTCCCTGGATTCTATTAACTCTAAAACAAATGCTTGTTTTTATTATCAAAACTCAATTTAAATCCCAGATAATGGAAGTTTAAGCAATGTTTGCTGCCTAAGGGGAGGAAGTGGCTCATGCATGAACACATAGCGCAAAAAAAAAAAAAAAACAGCTTTCTGTAAACAAAATTAAGCATTACTACCCAGTAAAACCACTCAAAGGCTGATGTATTATTTTTTCCCAAGTAAAACCAAACCTAAAAACAACTAGAAGTTGGTTGGTTTTGTTTCCTGCACCTTTTTTTGTCTTTCCGATCACATAACTGATAAAGCTCTGGAGGCGGTACGATCAGTGATTGGTTGAGTGAGTGTGTCAGTTAACAGTTTGAAGTTACAAAGCAACCATGTATTTTTGTCATCTCACTTTCAGTTTGGACATTTTCAGGATCAAAAACAATGATATTAAATCTCCCAAACCAACAGGGGCCCCTGAAAGTGTTTACACTTTTAGACAACATAGATCTCCAAAAATTGTCTTAAGTTTGTCTATGAAAACTGACTTCTAAAACGGTCTCTGGCAGTTTTTGTAAGGTGAATTTAAAAAAGATGGATGAATTTAAGGAAATGTTTTAAATATTCAAATAAATGGGAGACTTCCTAGTCATAAACATATTATTTTTTTATTGTAGTTATTTAGCTTCTCTATTCAGCTGATTGAGGCAGCATTTTGTTTCTAGTCTTATTTTGAAGTAAGACAGGAAGTAGTTAATTAACAAAAAAAAGATTAGCTAGCTAGCAGTTTGTCACAAACAGTGGTAAATTTAGCCTCTTCTTCTGCGCTTCTAACTAATATTAAAGGGCTGTTTGACGATTTTCAGGAAATCTGGACTGCATATTTTCACTTTCAGTTCAAAATCAAATATTTTTGGGAATGTTTGAGATTCATATTTTGAGCTAAGAAGTGAAAACACATGTAAACAGCCCTGTTTTGCTCACAAAGTTCAACTGACAACATACGGCTATATAACCATTAAAGGATCATCCACCACTCAAAATAGTTTCTCGTAGCTTTTCATGTACCTCAAATAGAATAACAGTTGAAATATAAATCATTTTAGTTGAAGGCCGTAGTTGCAAATGGTTCCTACTTCTGTTTTCTAAGTAATCTAAACTTCATTTCCTCTCTCGTTTAGATCAAAACTCAACTTAATTAGCAGATGAAGGAATTTTTCCAAGGTTTGAGGCCCCAAAGGAGGAAGCAGCGCACATATAAAAACACTGCACAAACTATAGCCTTCTGTAGAAGACAATTAAGTTTTGCTTTGCCATAAAAGTCCTCACTGTCGATGCTTTCTCCCAAGAAAAACTGAGGAAGAACTAGAAGCTGGTTTGATGTGTATAGCACTAGCCTAAGAATCATCCTAGCATCCAGTTTCTCTTTCTGATCAAATTATTGATGTAGTCTTTGAAAGCAGTATTTTTTTTTCTTTGATTCAACACGTTCCAAAGATTTTACCAGGAATTGGTTGAGTGGTTTAGATGAAGATGAAGTTTCAAAGCAACCAATAATTTTGTGCTGTAACTTTTAGTTTGGACTGTTGAGGATCAAAACCAAAGAACATAACAGGAGGACATTGAATTGCTACTGTGTGAGGCATGACCCATCTGACGAACTTTACTTTCTTTTTATACAAGGGTTTTATTTGGGTTGGAGCCCACTGAAACTGCAGCAGAGAAAGTCAACCACTTTAAATAAATGGAGAGTAATCTGCTGTTCAGCTACAGGGTCTGGTTTGCATCCAGCTGTAACAGCTTGTGGCTGAAGAGGCAAATTGTCGCCTTTCCTGCTTGTTGAAACGCCCGCAGATGGGGCTGAGCGGGTGGACACGGCAAAGTGGACAGAGCAAACATTTGGACAAGTGAAGGAGGCAGGCCTGGCGAAGTGGACAGCAAACAGAGGAACAAAGCCAGCAATGGACAGAGCAAAGAGGCCGTGACAGGGAAAGGCTTGGCTCATCAGGGAACACAGAACACGTTTCTCCATGGTCTTTCTTTCAAGAATATGCAAATAAACATCCATTAAGTCGAGCTGTGATGCTTTGGCGGCAGTAAAATGAGGTTAGAGAGTGCACAGGAACATTTCAGTCCGTCATTTCCAGAAACAGCTATTGTCCCTGAAGCCGCGGAGCCTATCATATCCTATTGCAACATGAGGCATTTTGAAAGAGGCCTTAAGTCAAAAGGGATGTAACCCAAGTCGTAAAGGGGCCCTGATTTAGTTGTCTGTCCTGTGTCTAAGGTGAGTGCGGCTCTCGGAGGTGAACACAAAATGGGCCGTCTCTGCCACAGCCTATGTGGCACCAACCCACGGTCCACCCCAACCCGAGTGTTGGTCACACTCGGCCGATGCCATGAAACAGAATCTACCAGCCCTGAATGGATCCCCCCACCCTCCGTTCGTAATGGATCCCAGTGAGATTCCCCCTGTGTTTTAGCACAACCATCTGGTTCCCAGTTCTGCTGCTCTTCCCAGAGCCGCACAAACCACGATGAAAAACGATCGCCGTCCCAGTCGGGATCAGGAACCAGAGACAGAGCTCTTTCAAAGGGGGTCTTCTGTTAAACACTGAGGTCCCCTCTTCAGCAGCTTATTGTGCTTCTAGGATTGTGTTTTTGCAGAATTGCTCTCAGTTGCGGTTTATCTGACAACCTTTTGTTGTTTCATGCATTAGCAGCAGTGCTCTGACCAGGTCAGGGAGTATGGTTTACATAAGGAAAAAATTGGGGGATTGTTCTAAAATCAACAAGAATTAGCCCAAAAAATAACTTAACTGATGTGCTGTAGATTTTCTTCATCATGTATCTGAGTTTAAAGAGGAGAAAAATCAATGTAAACATGCCAAAGAGCGAAATTAAACAGGCCAGTGCCTCCATCTATAGTTTATAACGATAGACGAAACAAACCCACTGGGGCCCTTTCCCCCCCGTGTTTACCACTCTCTCCAAACAAAAACGCTGGAGAGTCATTGAACGCAGATGGGTGCTTGTTTGTGCTCCACACATGGAGTCTGTTTATCCGTCAATGCAAACAAGAAGTAAAAGTTGCTGAAACCTCTGGATTTGATACGCATTAGAACCACTTTTTGTTGATGTTCACCACCCCTGTGCAAACTTCCATATTCGGTGTATCGTCAGTGATTCACGGAGCATAAATGACTTGAGCGGTTAAAGAGAAAAGGATTTAAAGCTGTGACTGAGGTTTAGGATTGTAAGTTTGGTTTACCGCTCGACTTTGGTGCATTGCTCTACCTACTTTGAAGTTAACTTTTACCTCTTCAACTCCTGTGTTACCCAGAGTTTAACCATCCCAAATGGGAGGAAACTGCATTTATACCTGCTAAATTTAAAACACCCTTTCTTTACTTTGCCTTTTCTTTAACCTGTGTGAGCATTTGAATTGTTTCTAAATGATCTGATCTCTACTCTCCTTAAAATCAGATCTACTAGTCGGGTATCTGTGAACATAACACTGATGTAAGTCCACCACAATCCAAAGACGGTTTACAAGAAGCTGTCAGATCTTGTCAAAATTGTTTTAAAGAACATTTACAACTTTTCATAATGTGAACTCTTCTTATAACAGAAGAGTCATTAGGGAAACAGCTCAAAATTGATTTTATTTATTCTAAGTATTTGTATAGAAATGTAAGAGGTCTACAATTTTGAACATATGTTCTGTAAGATATCAGATAGATAGATAAGACTCAAAGACATTATTCTTATTTTTTAGATAAAAAAGTTACAATTGTACTGTTTTGCTACAAAGTCATTTGTCTAAACTAACATTATCTTGCAAAAGTATTCAAGACCCTTGAACTATTTCACATTCATAACACAAACCATAATGTATTTTATAAGAATGTTATTTGAAAGACCAACTTAAAGTAACTTATAATTGTGAAGTTGAAGTGAAATGTTTTATAAATTGTTTACATTCTGGTTCCCTGAATATGTACTTTGTAGAACTAACTTTGCACATCCAGACTTCTGCACAGTCTTCTTTGTAGAATGGCCTGCTTTAAATGTGAGATATTTTGAACATGCCTTTAAATGTCTCTGCTGCAGCACAGCTAATTTAATTGGCTTTACTGTCTCATCTTGTTACTGAGTTCTGCAGAGATCTTAGTTCAAACTGTTTGTCTGATTTATGTGTGCAGCGTATAAAATATGCAGGACACCTGCGCTTGAGTGCTGGCTTTGGACAGCACTGATTTAGAGAGTCTGTGAACAGGGATTTTCAAGTCTTCCCACAGACTTTTATTGGGGATTTAGATCTGGGCTTTAACTGGACCTTTCTAACACATGAACAGTCCATTGTAGCTCAAACTGCACGTTTAGTGTTATCTTGCTGGAAGATAGAAATCTCTGCTGACTGGCATTTCAGCCCCTGCTGGAGAAAAGCATTCCCTCAGCATGATGCAGCCATTACCAGGCTTCATGGTGTGGATGGCGTTTTCATGATGATTCTTGGCTGCTGCTTTGATTGATATAACTATCTGTAACTGTGCTATACATCTTTTTTGTTCCAGTACATTCTTTTCATATTTTCAGTTACATAAAAACATGATAATAAATCATTTTTCTTCCACTTGGCAAGTATATGTTGATCTACTACCTGAAATCCCAATAAAATACAACAAAATATGAAACAAATATTAAAAGTGGTATATTTATCTTTCTTTCAATGTCGACAGATGGCTGCCGGCATCTTGATCACTCTAAGAACCATTGTGCTCTAACTCATTAAATATTTGTTAATGGTTATAATAAGTTGCTGTTACTGGTAAAAAAGTACAAAAGAAACTACCTCTGTATCCTCTTTGAAAATGTTCAGTCTTAAACAGAGTAGCTTAAACAGAGTTGCTGCTACTGATTTACTTATTTTCCAAATTAAATTTTGGTGTAATGTTTGTCTGCTGGCATGCAAAATCTCCACAACAGGAAATAACTGATTAAACCAGTGTGCAGCAAAATATAAAAAAGCAGCAAATAATCCAAAGCTGGTTAGTTCTTATAAAAAGAGGAAAACAAGATGAAGAACAAGGCACAATGAAATGATAGTGCAGTTTACTGGGATAATGGTCATTATTTTCAAAGCGAAGAGGGGAAAAGAAAAAAAGATCATATCCTTAAAATGGTTGGTGCTGCTTTGAAGAGGCTGCTGGTTCTCTTATCGAATGTCACGCTTTTGCTATGGTTCAATATAGGGAAAGATAAGCCATCTGTTTTAATAACTGTGTCTGTTGTAGTAAACAGCAGAGTTAACTGTGCTTTGATTGTGCCGCGGTGTGGGACTTTTTCATTTCATTTTAGCATTAACAGGCTCAGTCACATCCATTCTGCTCCTCAGAACCTGAACTCCTTATTTACCTCATCTTTCCTGGACCCTGTAATCACACAGGCACACCGAGAGCCACATGGTTGGTGGGTGGGAGATAACACAACTCCCCCTGCAAGAGGACTCACAGAACTACACCTCAAACTACAGCATGTATAATTTACATTCCCCAGATGCTGGTGAACCTGAACACAAACAGGATGATAAAAAACAGGTGTGTTTGGTGGCGAACCATTCCCTTCTTCTGTTCGGCGCAGCTCCAGGATCAACATGAGGGGCGGAGGGGCAAAAATGATATGACCACCACCATGCCTGAATGCATGGTTATGTGAATAATGTACAGTATTTTCTATGAGTTTTAGCACCAGATTATCCAATAGACTTAGTTCGATTGGGGACCAAAATGGCACAAATATAACATTTCC
The DNA here is from genome assembly GCA_903066825.1 of Alfaro cultratus. Lineage (NCBI taxonomy): Eukaryota > Metazoa > Chordata > Actinopteri > Cyprinodontiformes > Poeciliidae > Alfaro > Alfaro cultratus. The sequence continues at coordinate 136,521 of CAEFZX010005881.1, read as the reverse complement.
AGCTGGTGTGGTTTGCTTTCACTCTGCACTGTTGAACGAATTAAACCCTTTGAAAAACCTGTTCCCCTCCTTGCCTGTGGTGGCGCTACACCAGAAACTACTGAAGGAAATTTCATGAAAACCTCAGAAGAAGACATGAGTGCAACTTCCTTCGTCACAAAATGCAAACAAAATGGAGTAGCGGGAGATTTTAGGGGTTGTAGGATTATTTTTTTGTCTTTTGTAAAAGACAACAATAATTTTTCCTGCTTGTGTTAGACACGTGTCTTTATTTTGGTTGTATTTACCCAGAATTCCTTGAGCTCTTGTCCTTTTCCTGCTGCTTGTGTAGCAGGGGTTCCCATGTTTTGCACACTACGTGTTTGTAAATGAATCATGATTGCATGTAACTTTAACCAGTTAAACTTACACTGCACACTGGACTCGTCAGCCATTTCAAATGAATTAGAAAAATATTTTTATCTCCTCCACTTATTTACAGTTGTCACCTCTTGAATCTATTTATTCTCCAGTACAACTGATTAAATAAACAATGCAATGTGACTGATGTAATTTCAAGCAAATCACATTGTTCTCCACGGACAGCTTCAGTAATTTACTGTTATTAACTGTAAAACAAGTCGTATTAAATGTGGAATCTGTAAATGATCAATCTAAAACGGGATGTTGGTATGAATTCTGCTTAATGCCTCATACGGTTTTGACCCATCTCTGGTCGTAATTTTATAAAATTACAGAGCGAACCGTGCTGGCTTCACCGTTTACATGATGGAGCCACAAATTGATTATTGCTTTTACGAAACAAGCGCTTTGTGAAGCGAGGGGTTAGAAAACTGACAGTCGTGAGCTCTCACACTCACACACCCTCAGTGGGCCATATCAGTGCAACGATGAGTGGTGGGAATGGCATCGCGGCGGTGGCGGCATTGGCCTTACCAGCAGGGAAACAAAGGAAGCCAGTGTTGCATGTGTGTGTGACCTTCCTTCCCTCCACATTGGATCCATCTTAAAATACTGCGGCTTGTGCGCTGGTGAAAATTGCTCCCTTTCATTCTTACTGTGGGCATGTTTGTAGGCAACTATAGGAGCTTAAAGGGGGAAAAAGACGGAATGAGCTGGAATGATGTGGGTAGGAGTGAATATTAACGCGTGTTTTGTCACTGCTTGTGTTTATCTAAGAATCTGACATCGTAAACTAACGGGGCGATCATCTTACCATCCACTTACAGGCATCCCTGCAAAATCACCATTATTTTTCATCTGGTTTCTATTGTAAATATGTTAATACTCTTGAAATGAGGCAAAACTAACTAACGAGCTAATTTTCAGCAAGATATCAGAGTCAATAATTCCTCAATATTGATGAAAAAGTATTAATTCCATTGTTACTTATAACAAGATATTTTCCCATGTTACAAGTGAACCTTGTACTTTTTCATCAAAATTATGGAATTATTAACTAAAAACAAGCTCCTGTATCTTATTTGTAAGTTAGTTTTAAAGTGTATTAAGATATCTACTCTAGAAACTAGACCAAAAATACTTAGTAAGATTTTGTGCTTTTGCAGAAAAACATAAGAAACAAGAGTGACCTTGAAACACCCTCATAGGAAGGCCATTCGGAGGAGTGGGCCATCATGACTTGCATTACTATTCGTAGATCGTGCGGTTATGAAAGGATGCCTACAATGAGGAACCCATATGTGTATGTGTTATTTCCCCTGCAGAAGACATGCATTAGCAGAACATGGTTTTGCTCTCCTAGGCATTGCTTCATTTGCTTATTTGCTGTGGAAGGGCCCCAGCGCGCAGCTGCGCCACAGAGCTCCTCTGGAATGAGATCTGTCCCTTGAAGCTCAGACCCCTGGCGTTGGGGTCTGTGTTGTTGATAATTTTACAAGTCTGGGCTTCGTTACCCCTGTCGATAATATACGGGGAAATGTGAAATAAAGTGTTCACTTCAGCGGAGCTGTGTACAAGAGGGAGAAAATTAAAGCCTGGGTGAACAATCTGCGGTGTCATAAAACCGGTCTTTGTCCCACCCTGACTCCCTCTGTGTTTCCCTTCTCTCCGTTTTCTTCTTTCTTCCATCTCGCCCCATTTCCCGCCTCCTTCCATCATTCTGTCTTTCACAATTCGCACTGTTCTCTAACTGGCTATTGGGTTTATGATGGATGGATCCCAGATGCTCAAATCAGGGCACCTTGAAAACTTCTGAGCTGAAAGGCTTCAAGTCATCTCAGTGATGTTTTTTTTTCCCTTTTTACCTCATCTGGGGATGCAAAGCTTAACCATTTCATAACTATGAAGGAGAGAAGCGGAATGGTACAGCAGTCGTGGCTATGGATTCCTGCCAGAAAGTTTTTAAAGGGGATGCTGATAATTTAAACCAAAAGCGATGACTGAATTTTTTTGTTTTTCTGTTAGTTGTTACATACTACTGTAATAGAAGACAAGGAATAAGTTTGCTTTTAAATAAAGGGGCACTATACAGCAGAGATGCACTGATCCACTTTATTCGTTTCTGATACTGATACAGTTATCTCAAGTTTAGAATTGGCCGATACAAATCCAATACAGAAAAACAGCTGAATTGTCTCAAAACATTTCTTTTTTAAAACATAAACATCAATGTACTAAATTACACATTTATGTAATAACTCTGCACCAGTACTGCACACTTAAATACACCAATGGCTTGGTCAAAACATGTAATGACTTTAATTTGTCAATGTAAAATAAATAATAAAGAGACTGACCAAAACAACAGGTGGACCATCTTGGTCAAATGTGTATAAACTGCAACAAATTTTCTTTCAAAGTGAAATTAGGAATCCTAAATATAATGTAAAACACATAATAAAGCAGGATTTCCCTCAGATAACAAAGTATAGAATTAGATTGAATAGATCTGCCTTTTTGGATCTGGCACATTGTCACTGAATAATATCGGTCAATATCGGGACCGATACAGATATTAATATCGGATCGTTGCATCTCCAGTATTAAGTCAAGTAAAGTTTCTTTGTGTAGCACATTTCAGCAACAAGGCAATTCAAAGTTCTTTATTCCATAATACATAATAGAGTAACCAATAATGAAACAAGCAGTATACATTACATTTTGTCAGCAGATATGCATCAAATATATTGATCAATGTTTTAGGTATTAATAGTCAGATGGGTTTATAGCCTTAATATAAAGAAATTCTGCCTTTCGTCTTTGCAGTTTTCTGGACGTTTGTTCCAGATTTTATGAGCAATACAAAAACTTTACCTAAGCATGGATAAATAAATGTAGTCACCTAAAATATACTCACCTTTCTCATATAGATCTATTTAATAAACAAAACAGTTCAGACAAAGTTATTTATTGTAATTTGGCACTCTTCACTCTCCGTAGGCTGTCCATACAGGCCGCATGATGGAAATATTTAGATTTTTTGAAACTGTGTCTTTTTTCAGACTTCAGTATATCTCTATCTGCTAATAACAAACCCGTGCATAAATGACATTATTTTTGCCTCTGTGAATAACAGAAGCCAGACGAACCCAATTTGTTTATTGTTCATACTTGAGAAGATATTTTTACTGCTCAGAGGCACATCTGTCACATTGGCAGATTTTTCACTGAGCAAAAAGCTTCATTCTACTGAAATACTTGTAATTCCTTCCCTTGCTTCATTCTAATTTTTTGCGTGACATCAGATCTGCATATTGCATTGTCTGCTCAGCAGAAATGACCAACCTCACTCCTTGCAGTCCCAGCGTTTCTGAGGCTGAACAAGTCTCTGTTTGCTCTGAGTGTCGGAGCTGGTTTAGAGCAGGTTCAGTGGCATGCGTTACAGGAGATTTATCTTTCTGTTTATTCAACCTTTTGCTCTTTGTCATCTGGATGTGTGTGCAAGGGGAACAAAGAAACCCTTTTTGCATTTCCATTTTTATTGAATCTCTTCACAAAGAAGCAGGAACAACACCACAAAGTCACAAGATAGAAAAACTGCTGAAGCTTTGAAGTTTGGAAGCATGACCTCTTTTTTTTTTTGGCTTGTGCTGTGTGTTACTCAACGAGATGCCACAAATAGATAAAGCGACACGTCACCTCATCCACCCTCATGTCAGGTTGGTCAGTGTCAACATTCTGCCAGCAGATTTTTCTCTGAAGCGTGTCAGCAAGTCTTCTGATGCCCTTTATGTCCTTTGTCAGAACCTGCAATCCATCAGTTACTGAATTACTGCCAAGGAAAACTTTAAATCGTCCCTCCTCATTACTGAGCCTGCACCTAACCTCGCTCTGTTTTGTCTGTTATCATTTTAGCGACTCCAGGAAATCCTGTTTTATTTATTTTATAAAATCATTTGAGATCCAACTGTGGGGGAAGTGAAAATCCTGAAAAAAAAAAAAAAAAAAACTTTTACACTCTAGTTTTGCTAAGCACAGCTTCAAACAGAGGGGACTTCGGCTGTGGTTTCAACCCACCATCGGCTCCAGCAGATTAAGCTCTTTCCATTACAGAGCTAAATAATAGGGGCCGTGCAAAAACGAGATGGGGCCGCGTTTTATAGGTGCTACCCTGCAACTCTGGCAAGGAGCTGTGTGGGTCTGTGGCTGCTGTGGCGGTGAACTCACAGGGTGGTGCAGCAGAGGGTTTTCTGCAGGAAGAATTGCGGTGATGAAGGCTATTTTTGGGGCCTCAGTGAAATCTCGGTTTATTTTGGGCGACAACATATGAAACAAAAGAGGAAAATGAAAAGAACTTTGGTTTTTCATCACCTGAATTTCAGGTACTGAAGAGCTTCTGATGACTCTTTTTGTCTTTGGACTTTCACTGACCTTCTTGCAGAGGATGCTTTTAAAAGAATGCTGGATGGATAGGGGGTAGATGGGAGAATGTGGGGGCCATTAACTGCAGAATTCCTTCCTTTTCTCTCTGAAGCAACATCCACAGCTTGCAACAACATCTTGTAAAAACACAAGATCTTACCAAGTTGGTCTTGTTTCTGCAGCAAATATCTTAATACTCTTGAAGAAAAAAAAACAAAAACATAATTTTTCAGCAATATATACTGTAGGTGCTGTGTGTTAAAGCCACAGTGTGTAACTTTTGTAAAGAATATGTGGTAACACTTTAAAACTAAAATTTAAAAATTATGTAACTTTATGTTACTAAAGCTAAAGTTTAATCAGTAATACTTTTATAACAAATTTATGTCAGATCATGATTTCTTGGTTAATGTCAAGTTGTCATAACAAAGACATTTTTAATAATGTCAACTTTGTATTAAAAGTGTCATAATTTGCAGAATGACACTTTATGACAACAGTCATAAATATTCATGAAGATTTACTCATGTTCATGACAGGCGTTATGTCATGTTTATTACGGTGTCACGACAGCCTTATTCACAACCCGTCAAATGAAGTGTCACCGAATGTTTTTAAATATTTGTTAAAACTGACATAATGTTATGACAGATTGTGATGAGACAGATAATCTATGAAAATATCCTTGCTGAGCTACTATTGTCATCTGAAGAAATGCAATGGTCCCAACCAAAAACAACCAATCAGAGCTAGGAGGAGGGCTTTAATGCTGTCACTCAAACGCATGTATGCGCTGCTAAATATGCTAATGGTGGTGAAACAACTCACCCTTACAGGAAGCATCATTGGTGGCTATGCTAACTAGCCTTAGCATTCACAACATGATCTACTGGTGGGGAAAAGCTGCAGTGGTAGAAGACAGGAGGAGGGTCTTAGATGTGGCTAAGACCCGCCTCCTGGCTCTGATTGGTTGTTTTTAGTTAGCACTAGGAGAAGGCAGAGAAGCTCTTTTTTTCCCCGCCAATCATCTGTCTCATGACATACAGTCACGACATAGTGGCGGTTTCAATACATATGTTAAAAAAAGGAAATTTAATAAAAGTTACATACTTAATTTAATATTGATAAAAAGTACTATTTCCAGTGGTCGATTACTTCCCTTATAACAAGACATTTTTCCAGTTTTGTAAGTGAAATAATCTGTACTTTTTCATCGATATTAAAGAATTATTGACTTAAAGCAAGCTCCCACAGCTTGCTAAAAAGGTACTGGTAAGTTAGTTTTGTCTTCTTTTAAGAATACTAAGATAATTGCTCTAGAAACTAGCCCAATTTGGTAAGAGATTGTGTTTTTGCAGTGCAACTTCATTAAATTATGCCCCGCTGAACATGCAAATATCTGTGAAACGTGGATAATAAATGTTAAGCTGTATGCTGCCATCCTCTGAGGTCTGATGTGGTTTTGGTGTGGAAACGGATACTGCTCGAGGGGAAAGGGGAACCAGACTTGTGCTGCAGCCAGCTGTGCTCCCCACACACACACACACACACACACACACACACACACCAACACACGCACACACACACGCACACACACACACACACACACACACACACACACACTCTCCTCTTTACTCTTAAAGGAACTCTGTAACCTGCTTGCATCTGGCCTGGGTTGGCCTGACCCTGGCCTCTGTTCTTACTTCGCTGACATTAATGAGCACCACAACAGTAATAGCTACCAGCGCACTGCGGAGAGGAAACAGATTATTGTGTACGTGTAATGGGCTTCTCTTGTCAACTGTGTTTGTATGCTTTGGAAAGTTTGCAAAAACCCCCGTGAGTGCAGCTCCTTTTTTTTTATTACTGTCGCTGCTTGTTCAAATATGTTTTTGTCCGAGCTTACGCTCATTTTGTGTAATTTTATTAGAGTTGAAATATCGCTCGTGCACAAAGCCTGTTTTGCTGTCCCTAAAGCCCAACACATATAATAAATATGGAAGGGAGCTTTTTATGTCCGCCCTCTGTGAGAGAGGAAGCAGTTGTCTGTAATTATCGCTGCTTTTCATTCCTCGTAGCTAACACAACAGATAAGCTCTCTGGCACTTATCTGACCTGACAACGTGTTTAACAGAAACAATTTGTTTGTTAACTTGTTTATTTCCTGAGATCACATGAACTGAAGCCAAGCCCCCCTTTTCCTTCCATCTCACCCCAATTTTTTTGGGAGAATCATTTTGAAGTTACAATATGGAAGTGATTAGCCGCAAATCCCAGCAAATTTAATAACAGGGCGATTAGCTGTCTTCCAGCGATCCTCTGCATGTTTTTCTTGTTTTTCTCAGTGCTGGGGTGGTGCTGGAGTTTCTCGGTCGAGGGCGAGTGCTCTTCTTTCCCTTCCTAGATTTTTTTTCTATTTCTAGATCTGCACGTATTTTATTGGAGGATTTTATTTCCCCGATCCTGTCCCCCATGTGTTTCATGCGGTCGAGGTTCTGTTTCCCATCTCGGCCTGTGATGAAACCACAAGAAAGCCTAGACCCATGTGACGAGAGCCCAACAGTTGCTTGGTGACAAGGGAGAGGGGAGAGAGGGGGCGCAGGGTGTGTTCTCAGGGGAGTTGAGCGTAAAGTGGTCACAATCCAATCGGCGGATAATCTCTTCATTTCTGCGGGTCGTGGATAAACCGCTCCACTCAAAGGTAAAGCGCATCGTTTATCTTTAGCTTGATAGATGTGTGGCTATCCGCAGGGATTTTAAATAGTCTATTCATCTTTACGATGACCTCACTTATCTCTCGGTTCTTCCAGAGCTTCCACTTCCCATTCCCACCACAAGCAACCACACATTTTTTTTAACGGTGGCAAAAACTCTGCAATATTCGCCGTCTAATCCGGGAAGCCCGGCTTGGCCGCAAACCGGCTGAGGGATTGCCAGCTGCAACTGCTTCCAGACGGGCCGTGCTCCTTCCTGAAACTCAGGAGGAAAGTTTCCTGAAGCAGCAGAAAGGAAGGGAGACATTAAAAGTGTCAATCATCTTATTCTTATGGATTCATCACATCAAACAGCCGAGCTTCGTCAGTTCAGTACCTGCTATTTTTGAAGAGAAAGTATTTGAAGTACATGAGCTCATTTAGGAAGCAACTGGCCGCCCTTTCCTTGTGGCATCGTCTTTGACTCGGGAAGTCATGATTGCTTTCAGGGAGTAGTTACTCATTATTGTGCTTGTGCCGGTGCCAACCTCTTAGTGGGAGTGTTTCCCCGTCTTTTCGCTCTGCTGTCCTGGCTGCCAGAATCCAGAACAAAATGTAAATATAGTATGAAGTCCTCATACACTGTGCCTTGCAAAAGGTTTTATACCCTTCGAGCTGTTATCCATTTTACAACCACAAACTTCATAACATTTCATGTTGATATTTTGTGACAGACCTACAGTGTAGTACATACTTGTAAACTGGAGAGAAAATTATGTATTTTTACATGTCTTTTTTTTAATAAAATATAAGGGCGATAAAATTCCATACAACAATTTCCTTTAGAAATTATCTAATTAGTAAGTACAGTCCAGTGGCACAATTTATATCAATTCAGATCTATGAAGACCTAACAGGAGCATCATGAAGACCACCGAATGCATTGCACAAGAACATTTGGTGGAGGTTAAAGAGGAATTAGATAAAAGAATGAGTTAACTTTTTAAAAATTGTAAAAGACTTGAAACTGGGACAAAGGTTCATCTTTCAACACAGGAATGAACCTAAACATACAGAAAAAGCAACTATGAAACGATTTAGAGTAGGACTGGAATGATTGTGATTAATCCATTATTAAATGGATTATTCCATTTTTTATCCGATTAATCTTCAGAATAATCGATAGAATAATCATTTGTTAGTTGCGTCCACAGGTTAGCACAAAGCATCTTTATGTGTTAAACCGGCCCAGTCAAAGTCCAGAGCTAACATCCATTTGAGAATTGAAAATCAATTTTCCTCCACCTCTCTGAACAAAAAAGCAGAAATGTCCACCTGTAGCTGTGACAAGGTGGTAGAGACCAAAAGGTTGCAGATGTAATTGAAACCTTTTGAAGACAATGGGTCCTTTCCCTTCCAATTATGCAGGATTTTGTTGATCTATTATAAAATTCCAATAAAATCCACAGTATTTTGTGTTTGTAACATGACAAAATGGGAAAAAGTTCAAGAGTTGTGTATCTTCTGACAGCGGTGTGCTATTTTACAGCATATAATGCACCATAGTTTCAGTTACCATCACAGCTGAACTGATCATATTACAGCTGTTACTTATCATCATATCACAACATGGTGTTATCTTCAAAATCTTCAATATGAACGTCTTGAGTTCCATCTGCTTACAGGTGCGTCTATTCAGATGTGAGAAGTGTTCATTATTATTATGGCTTGTATGTCCTCTGGGCGTGGGCCTGATTATAACCACCATCCCTCTTATATATCCCTTATGTCCGCTTTGGGGGGCGTGACTTCAGCAGTTGTTTTTGTAGCTTTATGGAGTCATGTTCTCCGCCAGCCAATCTCAGGTGGATTTATGATCTGATAGAAGATATCCTTGCATGTCAAGACAACATTAATTTGCGCACAGAGAGATGGAAGACACTTACCAACAATAGAGAGGCATCATAATTGCAGGAACTTGACACCCCAGCGCTCCTCCACTCCAGCCGAGCTCCTGTCAGGCAGACGATGGATGGCTGACGAGCTCGGCTGAGCAACACGGCCAAAGCAGCCTTAATTAAAAGCAACTCTGGCTGTCGCCCTGAGAATAGTCAGGGCTCCTGACTCGCAATGAAGTGAAGTGTTAGTAGCACTCTGGAGGTTCATGCAAGAAGCTGGAGTGCATGTTTGAGTGCAAACTAGCTACTGTTAATAATGCACAGCATTTATTTAGTTTAAAAAGTGAAGTTAAACCTTGTAATTGTGTCTTTGAGGTAACGCAAAGCAACTGCTCAATGAAGTCATGTTTCACTCAACACAGATCTATGAAACTCTCAAAGTATGTGGCTTTTATTTTTTTTATTTACTTGTAGTTCTGGTTGTGGGTAAGGTCTTTGTTTTGCTTTCTCAGCAGTTACCTGGCTTTCCTTCATTTTCCATTACCTGTTCCTTCTTCCTTCTGTTTTAATGTTGCGTGTTTCCATTATTTACACTTGGACTCACCTGTCAATTGTCAGTCATCCGAATAATTATTACAGCACCTGTCCTTCCCCGACTGTGTGCCAAAAATGTTGTTGGCAGTTTCTTTTTTTTCCATGGAGGTCCAGACTGTCATTCAGAGACATTCCTATGATGGTGTTTGGCCCCTTGCATGCTTTCTCATCTTGTTTCGGATCACCACACACACACACACACACAAAATTCATATAGCGCAAAGATAAGCCGAGTAAATATAAAAACAAGTTTCTAATTATGTTTTCTAACCAGTTGTCATGTTTAGAGAGTAATAATTTTTTTCACATTCTGCCTACAAGTTTGGATAGTTTCTTTTTTACTAAAACAAAAACATTTATATTTGTAAACTGCATTGTCTTCAAATGAATTGTTTCTGGTATTGGAATTGTTTGATGATTTTTAACTTGTAAGCGTGATAAGTGAGTAAAAACAACAAAAAAAGTGAATATTTTATTGCACTGTATGTTTATGATACTGATCATCAGGTTTTTATTTCTCTCTTAGTTTGTTCTTGGCTCTGATAAGTTAGTTCATTCTCTATCAGACTGCACATCGAAAACAAAAATATCTTGGATTAAAGTACTTTTTTTTTCTGTACTACATCTTAAGAAAACAAAACAAAGTGGAAACATCAGAATGAACCCGGGAACATGAAGCCTCTCAGGTGTGCAGGGTTCCCCAAAGAAAAATGTTTGTTTCTGCACTGGAAGGTTGGGATGCGGAAGCTTGAGAGGAGTTAAATGCTGAAGGAGAACAGACGATGGGACGCAAGAGAGGAAGTTCTGAAACCTTGAAACAGAATGATAGAGAACGATGGATCACAGCTGGCTCACCAAGGGGAATAATGACTGTCATATTGCAACGCATTAGCTCATGCTCGGTCCAAACAGCTTGACTTGATAAAAAGAGGCCGGTTATTGGCTAACCACATACATAGCAACAAGACCCTTGTAGACAAGCCAGACAAGCAAGTATTCTTCTTTCATTCTTAATGTTTGATTGACAGATGCTCAGGGTAATTGGTGTTATAATAGAACCAAGAACAGCATGTTTCTTTGATTCCATCAGTAATTTCAAGCACATTCAGAGAGTTTCCTGAATACATTTTGCTCTGTATTTTTAGCAACTTTTGTTGACAACTGTGACAAAGTCTTTACTTGTTGACACAATCAGTGATCTACATTCATGGAAATTATTAGAGAAATTCAACTTCCTCCTCTTTCCAACCATCTGGACATTTTTGTCCTTCCATAATCTTAATACTAAAGTATTGCTATATGTGGATATACAGTATTGTTTGCATGCCACATTTTAGGGACACCTGTTCAACTGTTTGTCAACATAAAGAGCAATCGGCTAAATCAGATGGCGGCAATTCATGCATGTAGTCTTCTTCTCAGCTTGCTGAAATTCAAGTCGACCACCAGAATGAAAAAGAAATGAGATTTTAGTGATGGCAGGGTTGTTGGTCCCAAATGGTCTGCTCTGAGTGTTTCAGAAATTGCTGAAACAATCATGTCTGGTTTATAGAGAAAAGTCAGAAAAAGCAAAATTATCCAGGGATCTGCAGTGGATTGGAAAAATAAAATGTCTTCTTGATGTCAGAGATTACAAAGGCAAAAGGTGAGGTCCAATACTTGCAATGCGTTTCTAATAAAATGATCTGTCAGTTCATACACCAAAAAACAACACAGCCTTTTATATGTATATAATTCAGAATTAAACAATGACATTTACTAAAAAGAAGATATAATCAAATGGTTTTTTGATAACACCATGTTTTAAATATAATTTTCTTAACATTTGTTGGCTAAATAACATACTGTCACAATTCATTCAGTCATGTTTATTCTTGCTGTTGTGCAGACAACTCCAAGATTGTTGGATTATTGCAAAATGCAGGACAAAATATCCCAAAATCTTACATTTTAAATATGGTACCTCATGTGCCAAGATTTATACATGATCTTGTTATTATTTGAAATGACATTTGATGAGGCTTTTAAGGAAATCACTTCAAATCTTAAATTTTTTACTGACTAACCTAATTCTATCTCCATATAGATGAAACACGATTTTACATTTTTACTTTGCCAAATAATTCTTAATTACTAAATTAATAAGTTTTTGTGTATGATTTTCCTCTTTTAGATAAAAATAAATAAAAAAATGTCTTGTCACAGATGTGAGGAATGTATCATTTTTTGTGATTTGTAATGATTATTTACTCTAAGAAATGAATATTTAACTGCATCACCTCTCAGAATATTAGTGTAAACTTTGATCACTAACTTAATTTCAAAACTCTAATTTCTGCCGAAAAATATTATGATATATTGAAAACTTTGATGCATACTCTGATATTTTCTCCCTTTAAACTACTAGACCTCGCTGTCTACCTGACCCTGTCTTCTCTCTCTTGTTGTCGTTGGTTTCTGTGTCATTCGTACCAATTATCAGCACCTGCACCCTGAGTAATCAGAACATTTTTTATGTTTTCTCTTTTAATGTCATCAAAAGAGGAATGTGGTTTTCCTTTTACCAGTTTTAAGTGTTGTAAGAGGAACCCTGTGGGCTCGCAGCGAGTGGTGATAGCTCATCAACTCTCCATCAGGCTTTGTTTATTTGAATTCCTGTTTTTCAGGGAAGAGAACCCTTCCACCAATCATTGTTTTTCTTTGGAAAGCCACATATGGTTGTTATATACTTCTAAATTCAAGCCATACTTGCGCTTGCTGTATAGCTCTGTGGCTTTCGCCCTATATCACTGTATGTTGGTATTAATTGAAACAGGGCTTTTATTGCTTTTGCTCTCATATTTTTGGCTGGAGTTTAAAAGTAGTGGGTCTGTGCACTAATGAGACCATTTACAATCATTCCAGGCACATTAAAATGTTTTAAAAGCACAAATGTCATCGCACAGAATGTAGATTTGCCCAATAAAGACATTTTTTTTTAATCTTGAAAGATGTGTGATCTCATATGCCAGACATGTGATTTTGATATTATTTTATTGGTCCCTCTTTTTCTCCATTAATATCTAATTTTCTCTTCTCTTTTAGAGTGTTACACTGCCAACGGACAGGACTACAGGGGCTTCCAGAACCAAACCAGCCTGAATGGAGGGAAACCCTGCCTGTTCTGGAATGAGACCTTCCAGCACCCTTACAACACCCTCAAATATCCCAATGGAGAAGGAGGTGTGGGAAGCCACAACTACTGCAGGTTAGTGTATCATAAAAATGAAGTTTCACTCATGAATAAAAAAAAAAGATTTACCTGCTAACAACCTGTTAGCATCTAGTTCTTCTAATTCTCATAATGGAGTCTTTGTGATCCAACCAGCTGCTAACCAGGACTAGATTTTTTTTTAAAAACAAAAAAATAAAAAAAAATAATAATTACTTTAAAGTTTGGCCTTTTCTGGAACTAGAATAGATTAAAATGGAAAGAACTAAAAAAATATTGTTCCTAAGTGAAGAAACTGAGGTGTGAATATTGGAAATGAGTGCAGACTTTACTGATTAAACAATCACAAATTATACAACATTAATCAGATCAAGGAGTGCATCTGTGAAGGCCAGTGTTTGTGTTTGGTGATTCCTTGATGCAGAGCTGTGCAAACATTTTAGGAAGCCTCCAGAAGTTAAACATTTACTCAGGAAATGAACCACAGATTGGAAGAAGTCTGAAAACTACATGAAAAACATATTTTGGCGTTGCAAGAATGTTTTTTTTAAAATTCTTTCAAATCTCATTAATCACTTCATAACCCGCTTTAGATTCATGTTGTGGCTCCATCAGAGGAATGTCTGACACAGTTAGTTAAGATTAAAATTTAAGGCTGATGCCAGCAGTTGGCAAAGGGAACAAAACACCCCAAAATTGGAAACAGGAAGGAAAGGAGTAGATTTCCTTCCTTCAAAGGTAACAAAACTTTTTCTGTTGCACCATAAAATGCCGACATATTACCTCAAACATTGAACTTGTCCCTCTCAGAAGTTGTGCGCTGTCATTTCATGTTGAAGAGAAGAACCTGATAGAACCTGTGTTTTACAGAAAGACCCATTTAGCTGCTCCTTCTTATTCTTTGGCTTGAACAAACATCCTCTTTGTGTGCTTCTTCTGCACATCTTTTATCTTTATTCCAACTTTTTTCTCTTCCCTTCTGCATTTCCTCCTTTATCTTTTTATTTCATCATCTCCCTGTTTTTTTTCTTTTGTTCAAGATAGTTGTAAATTATTACAAAAAATCTGCCCTCCAAGACGTCCAGATTCTCTGATTGTTGGCTTACCAAGTGCTTGACTTTCTGAATAATTTAGTGCCTGTTTTTTTTGTTGTTGTCATTTTTCAAAGTGATTTTTCTTCCCAGAGGGCCTGCACAGATATTCTGCTTCTGAATATTTTAAAGACAGCGTTTAGCTCTGCTGTAACAAGCATGCAAACACCGAGTGGAGTTCGTGTAAGCAAATCTCCGTTGCCGCAATGTGAATGGTTGGCAGTGGCTGTGGGTGTCCAGAAAGCCATTTCAGTTCATCGGTCACACTTTCAACAGCAGCTGTCAGCACTACAAGCATAAATGTCAAAGTTGTGCATTTTCCTGGGGGTTGGAGAAGGTCACGGCGTTTTGTGAGTCATCTGAAAATAACGGAGACGTCCAGAACGGTGGCCTGGTCCTGATTGCCAGGCTCGTGGAAACAGAACAAACCATGCTTTGAAGTAGAGTAAGGCAAATTTGTTTTCATTTGGACAGAATGGGATTGTGGAAGATTTATGAGTTGGATTTAGTCGGAGTATGGAGGTAAGCATTCCCTGCACATTAGGAGCTCGTTATGTCCAGAAACTACATTTTCATTGTTTGGATTTGGCTGCTGTCTTGGCCTCTCGTTCAGTCAGCAGCTTTGGCAGCTTGCTGACAGCTCACATTTTTGCCCACCCCAACCCAGAATCATTGACTTCTCTTTCCACGGGGCTGAAGCTGGAGGTAGTCTCACACTTTTCCTGCACAACCAAAGTGGACACTTCATTGTAAGTAAATGAGGGTTGGCATGTGTGGCATGTCTGTACAAGGTCAAGTGTTTGTCCACTCCTGCACCCAGGTACATGCACTGCTTGATAAAAAGACTTCATCAGAAGATGTGTTGTATTCGATTTGCTTGATCAGAGAAAGCTTGCCTGTGAGGTGAACTTTTGCAGTCATGTCTTGTACCCCGTCATCCAATTTGGATTGCAAATGGCCTGATTTGCATAAGGTGCAGACTGCAATTCAAATCAATTCATTTTTCTTTAAAACCCCTGCAACCTTCAAAGTCTTTCCCATCTTTCCTCCTGATTTGTGTCTCTTCTTGACCTGAGGTTTAGGTTGTTCTTGAGCTCCACAATAGAAGAGAATCCAAAAATAATAGGAGACAGGTAGTAGAGGGAACCACGATGGAGGGGTAGTTTTAGCTTCTCTTGCTCTAAGGCCAGTTGAAAATTAAAAGATGAAAGCTTAGATAATGTGTAGCACAGTTCAGGAACAATTTGTAAAGATGCAACAGTTGTAGTTTTGAATCTATTGTCTAGCCAACAGCACTTTTAGTGAAATCTGATTTTTTTTTCAAGTTCTTCTGGTTTATGAAAAATGTTATGTCCCCTATGGATTTATTTAAAACATATTTAAATATCTCTTTGAAATGTGAAACACATGAACACTGCAAAAACAGAAGTATTTCTTTTTAATTTATGGTGCAAATATCTCAGTACACTTGAAATAAAACAAGTGTACTAAGTGGAACAAGTACTAGTTTCACTGGCAGATTATTTCACTTATAACATTTTAAAAGTGTCTTGTTACGAGTGAAATAATCTATCTATACAACTAGTACTTTCTTTATTATGGAGTTGTTCATTTAAGACAAGCTCCTTTATCTTGCTATAAAGTTACTTGTAAGTTAGTTTTATCTTATTTTACGTGCACAAAGATATTTGCACTAGAAACTAAACACAAATACTTTGTGCAATTTTGTGTGTTTGCAGCGTAAATATAAAAACCTGAGTGCTCACAGCTTTTTCCAATTTCTGGAAAAAACAATCCAAATCATCCTGGTCCTGCATAAAAACTAATTACCCTCTCAAATTAAAACTCCCGTTAAGCATTTGTGATAATAGACCATGAGTGTTTTCATCACTTTGGAGGATTTTCTTTCCTCTCTGATGTTTGAGTTTTCACCTGGTTAGACTCTGGTTAACCAGAAAAATCATCGGATTTTAAATTATCAACAGCCTCTGAATATTTAATCATTATTAGTCTCAACTTTAACACACAGCTCTGATATCAGAGGCTGGAAATCTGCACAAAAAATGAGTCATTAAAGTCTAATGGTAAATGGTGAAACAATACTCCAATAAAAACAGGAAAAACTGGTTTGAGATGTTGCATTATTTCCCTTTAAAGACACAAATGGAAACCCAGAGGAAGAATTTAAAAGGCCTCATATAAATATATATATTTACTAATAATTAGTATAGTTGAAGGAAGTTCTCATTTTAAATCATGAGATTGATAAAGTACTGTTTCTTTATTCTAAAAGCACGTCTTTGACCTTTTCGTTACATTTCATCAAAGTATCCCACAAATCAAAGTTATGATTTATGTCCCTTTTAACATTCAGCCCAATCTCGTGTCCCTGCAGCCTGATATTGGACTCTCCTCCCGGTGCATTAGTTGGAGCGTGTGAAGCACATGATGGTTCAGTAAAAGGCTGAATAGCTTTGTCTGCCATTTGACCGCTATTTATATGCAGGTGTGTGTTCTGCAGAATTTATGAGTGCTCACCGTGGCTTCTAATGCTTTTCCCTTACATGGATTAGATAATGGAAATGCCAGAGTGAATAGTGTTCCCTAAGTTGATTGTAAGTGAGTCTCCATGATGCGGGGCTCATGCCTGAGGTCAGGCGGCTGCAAACGTGATGTTCTCTGATTTTATGACCATATTTGTAAACCGAGTACTTTTTGAAAATAACTGTCAAGGAGTTACTTTTTATGAAACTCAGAGTTCTGTGTTAAAAATATTTTTCTTACGGTTCTAAAACAGAACCGTAAGAAAATAATTTAATAATTGACTTTCTTTATTGATGTAATATTCTAATCTTAAATGTGTTTTCATTAGCTGTGAAGAAATCAGAACATCATTATAATTAACAGAAGAAAAGACTTTTAAGCATCAGTCTCTGTGTAATAAATCTATGTAATGTGTTCACTTAGTGAATTGACTTACTGGAATAAATTAACTTTTCAATAACATTCAATATTCAATATGGCTGCCTTTATGTACTGCTTCCTGTTATGATTCGACTATATCAGCTCTGTACAATGTGCTTTAGGTTACCATGGTGACAAAGTCACATTTGAAGTGATTCTCTATAGACTGTGAGTACAGTTGGATATTTCCAGAGAGTTGCACTTAAAGGAACCATGATTGCTGGTTCTAACTACCCTGAGCATCTGTCTGTGTATGCTGTTTTAATACCTCACAGAACAGTCATATTCGTTTTTTGTAATAGGATCCGATGTTTGGTTAGTCAAGAACGGTAACTCGTAGCATTCTAACATGACTTTGAGTTTAGCATGTCATCATAATGCAGAAATACACCAGCAGGAGGCAGGAATCCCTCCCCAGCTATACGTTTCCTCCACATTTACAGCGTCTGAGAGCAGTTTGCATGCTAAACCATCCAAGTCAATTAAAGAGTCTTCTCTCATGCAGTAAATTACCAGACTCTGATCTGCTTTTGACCTCAAATCCCTACCCAGACAAGCCTCTCATCACTACTTCGCAATCAGCATTTCTCCTCCCACCAATCCTGCAAAATGAGGGAGGTAGAGCTTTCATCTCCTTTTTCCATGTCTGCTAGTAAAACTAAACAAAAGTCAACCTAGAATCACACTAAATGTTTGTTTTGTGATCATTGTATTGCATGTTATGACCGGTCTTTCCACAAATAGCGTGATGTTAAAGATTTTTCAGGATTTTTATATCTAGCTTCACGGCGCCATGCGTTTTTTAAAACTGATCATAAATTTTTGAGTGAAGGAAAACATGTGAGCAGCGCCAGCTAAGAACAGCTGTTTTTCCGGCTGTGCTCTGATGGACACCGCTCCTGCTTTCAAGTGTGCGGCTAGGGAGAGCCTATGAGGCACTGTGGCTATAATTGGCTGTGTACCGAAATGTGTGGCTCACTCTGAGCAAAATCATCGTAATTGTGCCAATTAAGAGTCCAAACATATTCAGTGCTCTTCCTCCAGGTATGGGAGTGTTTCAACAAGTTCTGCTGATCTGAGCCAAAGCAGCCCTTTACTGACATGCAGCAAAGGGAAATGTTACTCCCCCAAAATCCCTCACACAGGGACAAACATACACAGTGGGAATAACATTTACCAATTTCTTCTAGGATAACATCTTTTCTCGTTGCTGTAGGGGAAAATGGAAAAATATCCATCAGTCTAAGTCTGCTTTTATCTCCTAATCAGACATTGTTGGCATTTTAACTTTTCTTAGGCCTCATGCAAACAAACACACAAATAATACACAATGTGGCAGATGCACAAAACTGTTAGCAGGGGCTAAATGTTTGAAAATATGAGTTTGCACGTTCTTTCTTATTCTAAAATTGGACATTAAAAGTAGATCTGCTCTGAAAATGGCTTTCCCAAGCAAACAAGGTCGAGTTTTCCCACATTCAAATAAGTTGTGGATACATTTAATGAAAACTCCAAACACATTTACATGTATTCGTGTAAACGACAGCCAGAGTTGTCTTCAAAAGGGAAACTGTTGGTGTGATGCAAATTGTTTAGGGGAAAAAAAGAAAGTGAACAAACATGATAATACTGCTGCAAAGGGGGAAAAGTAACACCATTCGTTGCAGAAAAAAACAAAAAAAAACATCAGTGAACTGATCCCGTCTTTTAGAGACGTCTGGTGTTTTTGATTACATTTCTCTGAATTCTTGTAAATAATCTAATAAGGTTTTAAAATAATTTTGTCAACTTATGTGCTGAATTTGTTAAAGGGACAACAAAATAAATTCCCTTTGCAATGAACATCTGAACATATATTATTATAAGATAAGATAATACAAGATAAAACTTTATTAGCCCCAAGTGGGAATTTTAAGAACTGTATAATACTGTATACATAGTTGAGACAGATGCACTGAGAGTGGGACAGTGAACTGTGGTAGACATCAGTCAAGGGGAAAATTTGGTGAGAAATATGGATCATAAAGCCCCACCTGGGTCCCCTAAATTGGTTGATTTACGTAAAAAAAAAACAAAAAAAAAACATATTCCTCTGATGGAAAGCAATAAGAATTTTTAAATCCCAACCCAAGGGAAATAGCAAAATTGAAAGCGGAAATCAAACAAACAAACAAACAAAAACAATTTGATTGGAGTTCAGTGACAAACCAAACGGAAACATTGCTTTTGTGGTTAAAAAGGCATTTATGAGACTTCAATAAAAAGCAAATCATTAAAAGCTAAAATTCATCCCAAAACACTCTTGCTAGCCAAAGTTAGTCCCATTTGCTAAAAGAGAGGGAAAGTCCAAAAGGAAAAAGAAAAAGATAAGCAAGGAAAATGTTGTGGGTTGTTTTGCTTCTTCGTGTATTTAGTGCAATGTAGCTCATAAATCCTGCACAGAAATAAAGCAAATGGGGGAAAACATTTCCTAACAGAAACTTCTCAGCTGACTGGCAGTGTGCAGCAGCAGCAGGCAGGGAAAGAGCACCTCTGCATTAATCCATGCTGCATACAAGAGGGAAACTCTCAGATCGGCCCAGCTCTCTCATTTCACTAGAAGGACTTTGAAATGTGGGAGCAAAATGTAAAAGAAAAAAGAAACAATACTTAAGCAGTGATTAAACTGTAACTTCTTCAAACTTTACCATACCTTGAACTGACAAATCCACCCACGCCTCTTTCGGCTGCATGATTGTGTGATGGATCTAGAAAAAGGCTCCGGGTTGAAGAACCCGCTAAATTAATCATATATCAAAGAAGCTGGTGAATCACACATGAAGTGGGTGGTCTGCTGAGGATTTATCTTTTTCAGATTCAAATGCTTAATTTATGTCTGCCTCCTTCTGGGTGATTAAGAAACCACATTAAACTTCATAATTGGCTTTTATGCATTCTTTGGATTCATATTTCAAAAATGATTATACTGTGTTGACAGGTGTTAAAAAGAGGAGGCGAGCCATATAAAGCATAGGTTTGTAATACAGCGACTTTTTATTATTGTTTGGCCCAGTTTGTGGTGTTTAAAGAGCAGCCTGGAGCCAAACAAACAGGTCTCTTCTTCCCATCTAGTGAGGCAACAAATAGATCCCAGCACAAGATACGATGAAAATCAAGCTTGTGAACTTTAAAGAAGAAAAAGTTGGGGGATGAGCTACTGTGGAGAGGCTTCAAGGGGAGCAGCGATGATTGGATTCTGAGAGCAAAAATGTTTAACTTCAGTGTTGTTCATTCAGAGCATAAAAAGGAGAAGTTACTCCAGATAGTGTTTTTTATTGGAAAAGAAAAGAAATGGAAACGCCCTTCACAACTTTGCACAGAAAAAAAGTGAAACAGGATAGCGCAGCGCTGCAGGGCTTTTTCAAAATGCTACAATGAGCTGTGTCATGAGAGAAAAGGTTTGTGGCATTCAGTCAGGGCTAAAGAAGTCACTTTAGGAGGCTGTTTTTAAGCAAGCAGTGTACTTTTACAGTCTGCAGTTAATCCCAAAAAGGAGGTTTAAGAGCTGAAACGGCATTAAGACGAGCTTCCAGTTCACAGCACGGCTGCCTTTACTTCATTTCCCAACATTCTGAAGTCGCCACCAGGGTCCTGGTTTACAGAACTGGTTTACCCTGGAGATGTTGAGCCTCCCGTCCCATCCCACTCCTCATGGCTTTTATAAGAAAACTGAAAAGGAAAAGCACCAAGGGGCCTTTCTGGGTTATTATGATGGGTTAAAAGTGTCTTGATGAGTTTCAAAAGAGGCTGCAGACTCGGACAAAAGCTTGGCCCCATCACCCCTTTCTCTCTTTTTTTGGGTCTCTGTCTGTCTGGCCCAGAACAAAGAGCCTTCCCTCTGACCTCCAGAAGACTGTGTAGTCTGGACTTGACTGACATGGCTGAGCCTCTAGAGTTTAAGGAAAGAAGCTGAGCAGACAAGTCCCAATACATGCAACCCATAATGATTGACATGGGAAATAATCACTTTTGGAAACACTGTTCAGTATTCAGCTGTATAAATGGAGTTTTTTGTCTTTATAAAGTTAGTTTTGCAACAGTACATCCATGTGATAACCTATTCCCCCTCCTCTGTTTTATCTTTCTTTCTGTTATTTTATTTTTTTTACCCTAATTATTTCCCAGACCTACTTCTAATTAGTTAATTCTCTACCACATTTCATTTAATCTCAGTAAAAATACAGCAGCTCCACTAAGGTATTAGATGTTTTTGGAGAAC
Source organism: Alfaro cultratus (assembly GCA_903066825.1). Classification (NCBI taxonomy): domain Eukaryota; kingdom Metazoa; phylum Chordata; class Actinopteri; order Cyprinodontiformes; family Poeciliidae; genus Alfaro; species Alfaro cultratus. The sequence goes on along the minus strand of CAEFZX010005881.1, from coordinate 114,988 downwards.
CTTTGTGAACATACAGCTTCATGGAGACAAAGGAACTGTTAACAGTTTTCCATCTGAAAATGGAGAGAGCACGGCACAACTAAAACCTGAGGCTGTCAATGTTAACGCCGGCCATTAACTGAAAATGTTTAATGCATTTATATTATATAACAAAGGTTAAACGTATCACTTATTTTGACTTAAAAGACTCTTCCTCAGAGGTTACACAGTTCACAGCAGTGAGGTCTTGTACTGCGGTCAGCAAAGCAGAGTCACAATACTGAGTGAAAAGATGAGAGGATCATCAGACTGGTGAGCTCAGTGGCAAATTTCACTTTAAAACACGTTTGGACAAAAACCAAGATCGTATGTAGCCTTCTTATTTCAATGATGAATTATTACACAACCAGTTAACACTTCAAAATTACATTAAAAAATAATAACGTAATTCCTTTTAAACTGTCGTGAAGGTAAAAGCCTGGAAAACTGAGATGCTTGGTTTGAGACAGTAAGATTTTTTTTTAGCATTTTTAGGACAACATGCATTTTTACAATTCTAGCTTACAAAGTTAATCACAGAGCTAGAGTGTGATTAATCTGATTAAATCATTATAATCGAGTGACAGCACTACTAAAAACATTGCAAATAAAATCACCAGTGCATAGGACGTAAGAATCATGGAAGCAGCAAAAACAAAAGAAATGCTACTGGTAACTCTGGAGGAGCAACTCAGGGAGACAAATTATTTGTGCACGAATCAAATCTTGTAAAGGTGGAAAGAGGCACACAGGTCATTTTAAATAAATACTTTTTAGACGGAAAGAGTTGATGGGTTAACCCAGGATGAAAATCATTTATAGGCTGCTAAATAGTGGAGAGTGTGGGGAAGGATTACTTTGAAGCAGGACAACAACCCCAAACATAAGCAAATTGATCAAAGTGTTTATGTGTTAGAACGCCCCAGTCAAATACCAACCTTAAATCCAAATGAAAATTGGTGGAAAGCTTTAAAAGTGGTTGTTGTTTCTAACCTTTAAGAGTTTCATTTGTAAGCTGTTTTGGAAACCATGAGTCCTTCTGCTTTCCGTTTATAATTATGGTCTACTGTGTTTTGCTCTGTCACATAAAACCCTAATAAAATAGTTGGTGGATGGAAACTGAAATCTGAAGAGACATTTAGGAAATGTTTTCAGGGCTCTGATTGTTCTAAACATTTCCAGGTTAACCTTTTATATATATATATATATATATATATACAGTATATATATATATATATATATAAATCTAGAAGCTTCTACATCATAGCAGGCATCTGCACAGACTTAATGTTGCATAGCTATATTATTTTATACTTGTGAGCAAGTAATGACCTTTTTTATTAGCAGTTAATCTGCATCATAAATTCTTGGCTGATGCCTCACCTTTGGTGGGAACTTACTGTTACAATTTTTCTAAGTGAAGAACTTCAGTTTATTACCTGTTCATTCTCTGTATCATTTTTATACTCATGTTATGAAAAAGAAGAGAAGAAGAGCTCTAAATGTCTCTGTTTATTTGTATACCAGCTTATTTGTGCTTTTTCTCTTTTCTTCTTTGTGGCTGCAGGAATCCTGATGGGGACGTCCAGCCTTGGTGCTACATCGCCGATCACGAAGATGTTTCGTACTGGAAATATTGTGACATCCCTTCGTGCCAGAGTAAGAAGCTGCCACTCCTCTCTCTCGTCTGCCCTTAGGGACGTACAATGGGCATGCAGACCGGCCGTTTTTATCACTGAGCTCATCTTCCCACCTACCATGCATAGCTTCGTGGTCTGCAGTGGTTGTACGCAGCTATTATCATCAAAAAAATCTCTCTAATTGCCTCCCATCGCCCCTCCTGCTGCCTTGTCTGGGCTTGCTTTTAATTTAATACAAACCCTCAGTTCCAGCTTGTGTTTGTATGCATCCCAAATGGTAGAGCAGAAACTGGACGTCTTTTTTATGTTGGTTTCTGAATGCTATGGATGGACAGAACATCTTCAAGAACTACAAAGTCCAGTTCCCTTAAGAACGCAGGATTGTATTAACCCGACCCAGAATCCACATGGACACGTGTTTGTCAGCACTGATAGATTTTGCCTTTGGCTTCGTAGCTTGTTTTGACATGTTTCTTGTTTCCTGCCAGTTTGTGGATGCAGTTGTGTGTTTAGTTCTCATTATGTGGGTGTGAGATTTTCTCCGTCCAGTAAATCTCAGATTAATAAGTGTGATGGACTGCTTGTACTCTGAGATTTTGTGGCTCCAAGAGACTTAGCACTTATGACACAAACACACACAGAGCAGACTGCCTTTAATACCTGCACTTTCTTTCCTGTCACCTTTTTAATTGCTCCTGTTGAAATAGAAGACTTGGATGGATCCTCCTATTGTGCTTTTCATGTCAAAGATCACAATTCTTGCATGGCAGGTTTCAGTGATACACTGCAGAAGTTTGCATTTGGTTAAGCTTTTTATTTAAGACTTTGCTACAATTGTTATAAATTTTCTAGTAAAGTGCAATGAAAATCTGAACCATGTATGTGTAACAAAACGTAGAAACCAGTAAGGGGGCAAATACTTTCTCAAGGTAGCATATGTAGTGACATAAAAGTCCTAAACTGGTTAAATCAGATCAATGGTGTTGTATTCTTTTTAGTTAATATGATCTGTTGAACAAAAACAAAGCATAACTCTTCAAAGCATAACTGTCACTACGTTGTGACAGTGTAATATGAGACAAATTAGCTGTGAAAAGATCCTCCACTTCCTCCCTGAGCTACTACTGCCGTCTGAAGACAACCAATCAGAGCCAGGAGGAGGGTCTTACCGCTGTCAAGCAACGCCATGTACTCGCTGCTCAATGTGCTAATAGAAGGAAATTGTTTGTCCACTGTCCACATGTGAATGCTAACATGTTGTGAATGTTAGCATTCACAACATGCTCTGCTGTCAAGAAGAACCTGCAGCACAACAGAGAGATAAGGGGGAGAGGATTGGGGGAAATGAGCAGTGCCACATAGAGGTTGATTGACAACGCTAAGACCCGCCTCCTGGCTCTGGATGGTTGTTTCCAGTTAGCAGTGGGAGCACTGAGAGAAGGCAGAAGAGCTTTTTTCACAGATTATCTCCCTCAGACCATACGGTCACAACATAGTTACAGTTTTAACATATTTGAAAAGAAAAGTTTTTTTTAATAAAAGTTAACATGCTGCAGCTTTCACATCATAGTTCACATAACAAACCACAACCACAAAATAAGACAAATTGCACAAATAAATAAGACAGACAAACATTTTTTAAATAATTAGCTGACAATGAAGGTGATATTTGGTTCTAAATTTTAATTTTATTGAAATAATGTCTTTAAACATAAAAGTGTCATCACTGAATCATGGATTTAAACAAAAATGGGCCTGGGGCCCGTTTAGTCATTCATACATTTCAACTAAAGTAAGCAGGAGCATAGAAACAATTCTGGGTTTGACATGTATGAGCTTGAGGTAGACTGATGAACAGCGGTAATAATTTGAAAACACCAACACTAGACTCTTCTGGTACCAGTGGGCCTGAAAAACGTCCCTCAGCCCCTCCAGCTATCCCACTATTATCATGTCTGAGCTGCATACGTGACTAAAGTTTGCTGTTTGAATGGCTCAGGCCCATTAGGGCCATCCAGCGCTGCCTGTTGGCTAAATGGCCTCTTTGTGTCTGAAGGGTGAATTTGTCCAGGGTACATTTTGAGTCATTATGTGTAGATGTGTTTTCTACTGGAATATGAGTGGCTTTTTTTTCACAAGACTGTGTATTTTGTTCAGTGTGCTAGATAGCAAACCTTTTAAGTGTCCGTTAAGGTCAAAGTTGAAAGAGCAAATCTGGGTTTCAAATTCACCCAGATTAATCTGAGCTGGTTCACAGATTAATTTATTTGTCTTGGATGTAAATCTCCACAGTTAGCACTTAGGCCAAGCATTTTAGCTCTTATTTCTTTTTTTATTTGTCCTACAAAAACCACATATAAAGGATTATATATGTGTAGCCTATGTGAGAGACATAGGCTACAACTGGGAGCCAAAATAAGTCATAGTTCTAGCTGCTTTAGATGTAAAATTATTTGAATTTAATCAATAACTTTACTTTCTGGTCAGAAATTAGACTGGCATCTATCATTACAGAAGAAAAATATCAAGTAAAAATGCCAGAAAGCATCATATAAAAAAAATCAAAAGCTGATTTATAAAGTTTATAATATCTTTACTCGTGCTTTTATTGCTGAAAATATGACTGTAATATTACCCAAAAAAGTGCATTTATGAGGTCAAAAACAATATTTTTGAACAAGAACAACAGTTTTCTCATTCATATGTTTACTAGCAAATTAGCAGATGAAACAAGATGTAATTTAATTAAATTTTATGTGTCATTGACATTGATTTCAGGCGAAACTGGTTTCATGCTCACAACAAGGTGCCTCCGGGACATAATGAAGGGCATATTTCAGAAAATATGGCACTCAACTGACACAGAATCTTGCAACACGAACTGTTGCACCAACATGCCCAGTTTTTTGGCACAGTAGGGCTTCCATTAATCCATAGCTGACTGACTGAGCTGAATAACAAAAGTGAAAAGTAGAAATGTTGGATTAAGTCTAAAGAAATAGAAATAGTTTTTCACACAATTCTGGAAATGGTTTAGTTGTTCTTCCTTCACTTCATTGATGTTTCTTTGGCTTTTGTTTCTGCACAGCTGCCTTTCAAAAAGGTTGAGAACTTTGAGTAGGCCACTGCAAAGTCTATCTTTTCTCATATAAATATTTTGTTGTAGATTTGCTGCTTCAATTGGAATCATTGACCCAACTTTGGCCGAGTTTCAACTGTCTGATAGATGGCCTCGCATTTTAATCTAGAATATTTTGTTAAACAAATAAGATCCTGGTCAGCCCAATAACTGAGGTGCTGAGGTTCTGTTGCTGCAAAACAAGTCCAAAATATGTTTTTGCTAATGTCTTGTGTTTGGTTTTTTCCAAACAATGGGACTGTGCATAACAGCCAAACATGTCAGCTGATCAAAGGAGGCTTTTCTTGAGGTTTTGTGAGTCATTCAGACGCAGCTTTTCTGCTGTTCTAGATCAGCAGACTCCTGCTTTTCTGGAGGCAATCACTCTTGTTGATGATCACTTAGTAATTTACAGGCATCTTTTCAACCCCAAAATATTTGCTGGGTCTGCTCTCTATGTTAATAGAGTCAATAATAGGCCTGCAACTAAAAATGTCTTGTCATAAGTGCCAATGGAACTAGTACTTTTTCATCAATTTGAAGGAATTACTGACTTAAAATAAGCTTCTATTTCTTGCTGAAAAGTTACTTGTAAGCTAGTTTTATCTTATTTTAAGGAGTAAGATATTTGGACTAGAAACTAGACCAAAATTACTTGGTAAGATTTTGTGTTTTTGCTGTGTGTTGTGAGACTCTGCCCAACATGCTAAATGTTCCACTAACATGTAAAATGCAAGTTCATAACAACTGGAATATATTAGCCAACAATTATTACTGCCCAAAAAGTACTTTGTGATATGAATATTGCACACACTGATATTGTGATGATAATACATTATGCAGCCGTATGAGACAGTTTTGTTTGCCCTAAACATGTTTCTGTCTTACCAACTATCTACACTTTCTAATGAGTGAAACTTTGCCAATATCAAATGGTGTTTGACATTCCACACCTTTTCTATCTGAGCTCTTTCAGTAAGAACATGAGCAGAGGTTTGCTTTGAGCGCTGCATCCACAGTCTCACCCAGCAGAGATGGTTTCTCCCTGCAGGGGGCTTGCAGACACAATTGCTTTGTCTCTTCTTTTGTGAAACCACAATCGCCACGTGGTGCCGCACCTTCCGGCTCTTCTTGTTCTCAATCTACTTAATTTAACAACTTTGGCTGCCAAGCGAAAGAACTTGATGATCTTTCAGTGTCAATGTTCCCTGTCAGCGGCTGGCAAGTAGAGCCGGAAAAAAGAAAATCCTTTTGGATGCCAAAGGAAAAGGCAACAATAATATTTGTTTTCTTTTCGTCTGGCTCTTGTTTTGTCTCTCCCTTCGTTTTGTCTACTAATTTACTAATGTTTGATGTTGCATGGTTTGTAGATCATCGCCACTTACTGTGGCACCTGCACTGTCAGCCAAAAGTTCATTTTCTGTCCAGCTGGGTTTTCTGTCAGTGGGTTTCATGCCACCCGGGTTACACTGAGAGTAAATCGAGGGGATAGTCATATGTAGCCAGAAGCACATAGGGGCCCACTGAAACAGGTTAAACTAGACCCAGATGCAGAACTGCTCCTATTATAGCTCCACTGAGCAAATAATGTGTTTCTGTGTTGATTCAGTTTGCCTATTTAAATTAAAGACATTTATTTATACTGCTTGGCATTCTGCTTGGCTTTTTGTCAATGCAGATTGCACTGAAAAAATACCATTAGCTAAAAGCTGGAGGAAAAAAGTGACACATAATCAAATCGTGTTAAAAATCGAATTGGTGATTTTTTTATTATTTTTTTTATGCAGAACTACAGATTGTAACCATTCCACTGAGGTGAACTGGAACAAATTTATCACAGTTTTGAAACAAGGGAGCCGGTGGAGTGAAGTCAGATTCAGAAAAGATTTACACGCAGGTGTCTTTTTAAGATCATAAGTTGCTGCAAACTGATGTTTGTTTCTCTTAATCATTATGATTTTCTGCTAACAGCAAATGAAAACACAACATTTAAAATTATAATATCACATCAGACCAATAAGAAATGCCTTTGAAAAACAGAACGGTGGGCTTAACGAAAATTATGATAAAAACTGCTTCACAGTTGTTATTTTTAAAAGGTACCTTTAATCCGACAAATAAGAAGGAATGTGTATTTAATTTAGTGAATAAGACTGTAGTTCAGTTGCAAAAAAAAAGCAAAATGGCAAACCAAGCCTCTTAAAATAAATAAATAAATAAATAAATAAATAAATAAATAAATAAATAAATAAATAAAGTCAGTTTTTGGTGAGGACCAAACAAGCAGACCAAAGGATTTGCGTTTTCTATTCCCCACAAGTTCTAGGTCCAAACCATCAAATGCACCACCAGGCATTTTTATTGTCAAGACTCTGATTGTTTTCTTTTTGAATGCAGGTCATGTATAACTGATCAGGTTTGCTCTGCTGAAGCTCCTCCTAAACATCTTCACGAGACATGTCTCTCCAGCAGATGCAAAAAAATGGCATATGAGAATTTTCCAACACACTCACAACTTGCTGTTAAAGCCACTCTTTGTGGATAATATCAAGCACGATTCTGTTGCATGCCTCCATCTCTGTGCTGTGATGTTCTGAAATACTTGTTTTTGAGACAGCCTGTTTTCCCCGCAGCGCTCCTCGCTAGAAAGGCATTCTGTTTTGGTGTGGCTCTTCTTAGCTGACATGCATTAACAATATGCCCTAACTGAATCCGACTGACAAAGTGAAACTCTCAGGGTGAAGTCCTCAAGCGTCTGCCAAGACAACGTAGCTTTGATCTCCACATTGGGAGTTCATCTGTCAACAGCAAATAACCAGGAAAAGCGTGTTATGCTGCAGTGCCGTTTCTTAACTACAGTACAGAGATGTGCAGCAGCTGTGAATGTTTCTAATGTGTCAAACAAAAAAGTGTTTTTCTAAGTAAAAAGGCAGTGGAAGACAAACTGCATGTCACTCCATTGTAAAGAAAATCATAAATGGTAATTCCTGTAATAATAAACCCTGTGTAAACTCTCAAGCTGCCAGTTTCACACACAAATTTAATTATATATATTTTAAAGAATGAGTCGCTGTGTTTCGTTGCTTTTTTTGGTATCATACATTGTTAATGTTGCTGACATTACCTGCCGCGATAGGTAATGAGTCTTATTATCAAAATGTCACAGCTCCCACCTGTTTCGGGTTATTTTAAGATGCGTCTTTGTTACGGAGCTGTCAGAGAGTTTGCATCTGAACATTTAACTGCCAGGATGCAGCGCTGCAAGAAGGTTCCGCTTTTGTCTTTATGGACAATCAGAAGGAAAGGCTGATTAACCATCTGTCACCATGTAACAAAAGACTTAACGTTAGCAACATCGCATCCATCTGGCGAGGCAGTCGCACCTTGAACACATTAAAACCAAGTAATGTGTCAGGACAGGGTGGGGCTTTTTTTTTTTACTGCAGAACCTTCAGAAAAGTATGCAGTGATGAGATGTTGCTTAATTAAGACGGATTTATGGTGCTGCCACATGGCCTTTTGAAGTTGAGGTGACACCTGAGTAACGTGAAGAACTCATGAGTGCCACCAGCTGTTTTCTACACGTACATGCTCCGTGTCCACCAAGGGTTTTTACAAGACCAAGACTTTCTTGAACTTTCTGACCCTGACTGCAGTAAACGTCTGCCCTTTCTGAAGAAGTACAAGCTGATAAAGTTTGAGGAAATGGAAACGATGTTTGTGGTACAGATGTTGTTTCTTTTTAAGTAAATAGATTGAAGACTAAAAAGCCTTTGATGAAACACCGTAAAAAGAATGACTAGCTGTGGCTTTCTTTCTTTAATTTCTGACTCTGGTTGATCTGCAAATTACTTTACAAATAAAAAAGTATTTAAACAGGTTTTGTGTTTTAAGTTTTCATGTTGTCCTGGTTAATGTGTGTTTTCTATGGGCACTCTGGTTCTTCTTGCAGTCCAAAATCATGTTTATTGGAAACTCTAATATTAATAGTGGTACGTAAATTGATGAAAGCCAGTTTAACACCGCAAATCTGGCTCAGAATGTCCAATAATCACAAATTTGGCTAAATTTATAAAATATTTAAATTTATGTACATATTTATATAAATAATCCCTGCCTATCTTAGCATCTTTATCAGAAGTTTTGACACTTCTGAATAGAGCAGCTTAAAACGGTTAAATTTAGAGTGGATGCCTCTGGTGTGGGCTGTTTATAACCCTGTCATACTATTATCCATCTGGCTTTTGTTTCCATGCCGTCAGATGACATGATGCCAAAGGGAAAAAATGCGGCACCTCATAACGCATCTTACGCTCTACCATACACAATCTAAATACCATCGAAAGCAGCTTACCACTGATTTTATTTTTTTATTTTTTTTTTTTGGACATGGAGAAACTCAAATATTATAAAAATCACACACACAAAAAAAAAAAATCACAAAAAATTAACATTACATATTCTTTTATGCTACACTATGAAAACTGTTTACTCAAATGAGGATCCAGGATAACTGAAACTGAAAGCAAAACCTGTGGCGTCTCTTCTGGTCTGATTAACTTCACTAACATGGGCAGATGCCCAGGGCGGCAACAGAATGAGGGGAATGAGCAGCAAATTAAACAACAGGAAAATGAAGAAATAAATGACGCTTTTTAATTTCTCAGACAGCCTTGAGTTATTTCTGCATAGAATGTTTTTCAATATGTGAGCATGCATACAAAACAGTAACATCAAATTTAATAGAAAATAATTAGTGTACTTATTTATTTTTATAGAAGTTTCAAATGAGCTCTTTTTAAATATCTTGATGTAACTTTATGCCAGTGACTGCGTTGTTACTTCCAAACACCAAAATGTCTGTGAATCAAACTTTGCAGTGGGAATCCAGTTGGAGGGAAACAATTTTAATAAATCAAAATTAATAGTTAATTGCCTTGTGAAGAAAAGAGTGAATTAAAACAAGACTTGTTTTTGAAACAAAGTCGCTCTTGGGGTTTGGAAATCAAACCCAGACTGAAGTTGAGATTGGGCTCTGCCTCGTGGCGGTTGCGGTTGACCTTGTGATGCTTTTGGGTTTCTGTGATTGGATAATTTATCTCACTCTTTATTGTTTCTAGAGACAGAATATTTTCCCTAGGTGGTCTGATGCCAGCTGTCACCACAAACAGAGCTTTTTGCCTGCACACTGAAGCAGGTTCAGACACCACTGTGTAGAGAAAGGGTGCGTGCTTGAATTCATTTTCTGCTCCAGATACAACAGTGTCAATCCAGTCAGATATCCAGATTATGATACTGCAAATCCTTTGGCACACTGGGTTAATTTTGGTTGTTAAAAGGCTCCTATAAAGGCTCCTATAGTATATTTTTTCCGATGTTGAATTGCGGTCAGTCATGCAAGCTGATGTTTTTGCTGTTTTTTCCACTCATATTAGTAATGGAGGAAAAATTTTAATTGGGACTTTGAGGAAACAAAGATGGATTTGTTACAGGCAACTTTAGCAAATCAGGAAACCCTGACTGGCTTATCATGTGGCTCCCTTTGGGGGAAGAGTTCAGAAAAGGGTGCTAATTGTAAATAAACACTTATCATGAGGATATCAACTAATTTGTTTCTAGCCTCTAAAAAACCAAGTTACTTTTCCAAATGTGTACATAAGCATATTTTTCTACATACAGCTTGTTTAGTTTTACAAAGGTTACTAATTTGCTTAGTGGAAACCTCTCTGTTGATTGGCACGTATTGTAAATATTAGTGATTAGATATTTACATAGTAAAGAAATAAAGGCAATCTGCTGAAAAGGTTAACGTGTGGTGAGAGACGGAAAGCCCTAAACACTTATCGGCACCCCTGTTAAGAAATTATGATCAGAATTATTGAAAACGCAGATATTTTCTAATTACAGTCATACGGTTTTCTGCCAGAGTGGCACTCTACAAGCGAGCGGAACGAGTAAAAAAAAAGTCCTTAATTGCCAAATAAGTTTTCTCCTTGCGTATTTGCATGTCTACTGATGAGAAGAGTTCTGCTCTGTAAACACTGCCCTGTTCGGTATGCTGGAGCCGCCTGCTAATACTAAAGTTATGGGTTATGCCATGGCACTAAATTAAAGGGCAGCTATGTTGGGTTTTTGAAGGTGTCTGGACCAAATATGACCATCTGTAGTTAAAAATCCTAAATGATTACCGTGGTTAGGGTTTACCTTAACTTTACTGAATGTTCTTCACAGAATGGAGATTCTTTGAAATGTTATTTGAGATGTTGAAAGCCTTTTTTCTGTTTGTGAAAACAGACACAGTATTTTCTAAAATGTTCTTTGGTGTGGGGGCCTCCTTACAATGAAACAAGTCTGAAAATCCCTAGAAATCTGTCTTATTTATTTGACTTTAATTGACCAAAAATCAGTACAGAAAAGACAAAATGTCATCCATCTTCCATGACCATCTTGTTCCCCAAATGTAAATATTTCAGAAAAACCTATGGAGTAACTTGAAGTGAAGAATACAGGAGTCAAGACAAGATTATGTGATCTCTCTTTATATACGCTTCAAAACTGTGAAAGGCTATAAAGGGATCCTGACAAAGTTACTGTTGGGTAGTAAAGATTTGAATTGCAATAAAAGAGTAATTTATTTTATGGGTTTTCCCAATATCTTCACCAGGAGTGCCAAAAGGTAGATCTACTGTTACTTGTAAGTAAGCAAACAGTGGATTTTAAAGCCTTGAACAAACTCTGTGGTATCTAATCTTTTCAAAGACAAAATAGTGCTGTGAAGAAACCTTTTATTCAGAAGAGTCCTCCATAAACAACCAGGAGGGCACCGTGGAGATTTTCTCCCTCGTCTGGCTCCTGATTCTTTAGACATAGTTCAATTAAATCATTCGGGCCATTAGGGAATTAGAGGTATTGATCATGAGGGCAGCGGGTTTCGTAGCATGTTTGCTAATGAGAACAAGTAGACTGGCAATTGTTTTGTGCTTACCTTCGGAGGGAGGAGGAGACTGACAGCAGGTCAAGCACTCCCGGTTCATAAATGATGGCTAATGGCCAAAAGGACAACAATATTGCTTCAGGTGAATGCACAACTAAGTTATTTTATCTATTAAGTGTATGTGAATAACAGTCTAGTCAGTCTAAGCTGTTTAAGGATATACGCATTGGTTATTTTGTCAGTAGAAATGTACTTGGAGTGAAAGAAAGACATTTTGTTTCAAACATTTAGCTTAAAATACTTTTTCTGCTTTTACATTTAAGACATTGACAAGTACAAAGAAACAAAATCTTCCTAGTATATGGAACATTTTTATCATCTGCCGTTCTGCTAAATTTAAACTACAGCTGTCATGGACGTGTTGGTCAGAACAACAGACCACAGCAGGTCTTTCAGAAGAGATGTTTCTGATACCTCTTTGGTGTTTCTGGGTGTTAAACATTGGTAAAAAATACTCTATAGCGTTGCTACATTTGTTATTTTATTCTTTAATGAATCTTTCTGCTGTAGACAGAGTTGTAAACTATCTCAGTATATTTTCGGAGACCCTGATATGAAAGTGTGTGTTGTTCTTTCTCTTGCTGTTTAACACGCTCCTACCCTTAAGTTCCCGTATTCAGACCGATCCTCACTCACAGCAGTCCTTCCCAGTTTCTGTCAGATCAGGAACCTTCTGTCCACCAGGCTTTAAATGAATCCCACATACTTTTTGTAGTTCAGTTGGCCTTTGTGAATCTCTGTTGAAACAGATTTGTTGGTCCTGAAGTATGAAGCTGACAGGGAGTCTGAGGAAGGTCAAGACCAGAGCGGATTGATATTTAATCAGAGTTCTGATTCAGCCACTTACTAAAACAACTCCCAACTGTCAAAGAAGTTTATAAAAATGTCATTTTATGACATTTTAAACCATCATTAGCTTTGTTGTTGGAGAAGTCACAGGAAATTGAGGTTAGAGGTGGTGCAGCACTTATAATCTTCCTGTCTAAAAAAAATGCAAATGCAAAGCATTTCCAGGCAAAGTAAGAGTCTAATGCAAAGCATTAAGCAAACAAAAAAAACAAAAACAAAACAAAAACACTATTTTTTAAATGACAAGCTAAATTGTTAATAATAATAATTGTAAACTGAGATTTAATTTTAGTCCTAAATCTGTCACCTGAACTCCCAGTGAAACAATCATATCTTCTAAATACACTGCAAACCAGGCTCCAGTGAAATAATGATCATATTTTTATGCTGTTCTTCAAAGTAATATTATTGGCAAAACTAATACTCTTTTTACTGACTGAGTGGGGAATTTCAAATGTTTGTGTTGTTTTACACTCATCTTTTTACAAAATAGGTCTTCATGTTTTTCCGCAGTTGTTGCCTTCAGCCCCTTTGTGGTATCACTGCGTAAGAAATGCAGTTTTCTTTTTTTGTCTTTCATTCTGAATGATGTAAGAATCAAGAGGTTTTACTCTGCAGTGTAACATTTGAAGTAAAGTTTATTTACATCAGTTTGAAAATGTGCAAGAAAGTGAGAGACTCTGAAGTTAATGTCTGGTGCCCAGATAAGCAGTGGAGCCTGTCTCTCCAGACGAATGAGACTTTACTGTCTTGGAAAGTATGTGATGATAAATGAAGTGCTTATCTTTCACCTGAGGTGGCCACAAAGTATCTGCTCATCTTTTCATCTCCAGATCTCCCCAGTATCAGGTCTCCTGGCTCTCCTCAGGACACGGCCTATTTAGTTTGTCGGCAGAGGCGGCGATGCAGTGTGGTGGCCATTTTTCATGTCTTCCCTGCATTGTTCGGACTCAGAGAAGACACTAATTATTCATTTAAAGCCCTGCTTCTTCTCCCTTCCCTCTAATTAGATGGTTAGTCACTATCCTAAGGCCCCAAGCGGGGACATTGATCTGCTCTGTCTCAGTCTTGTTGTAACAGTCTCCACCTCACACACAAACAAAGAAAAATCACTTGCACAGATTCCACTTATAAATGTATTTGTTACCTGTGTAGTATACATAAAAGGCAAACAGAGAAACATGCATTGGTAAATCTGTATGTTAGATTTAATTCCTTTTTTCTTCCTGCCCAATAATAAGTCTGTTTACTTTAAGTCGCAAACTTGTTCCATTTAGTGGCTGGAGAATTTATGATCCGCATAGAAAAACAAAAGCAGCTAAAACACACAACAGCAACTCCCACTTCTTGACAAACCATGCTGAGTTTCCAGAAACTCCTGGGGGAGTTTTGCGGCATATTTCTCCATTTTCCTTATGTTCTGCGGTGCAGTCGACTGGAGTAATCACAGGCTTGGTGAAATGCAGCAGATGTATTTGTTTACGTATTGAATATACCGTACTACAAAAGCGGTAATGAACGAGGAGAAACGAGTCACAAGGAGAAACGAGACAAAGCAGGGAATAAAGACACAGAAACAGAAAGCAGAGGTGCAGCGCATCAAACTTAAACATTTAACCTGCTTGGGTCAAATTCATGAGCTGCTGGAAGACTTTCCAAGACTTAAGAGCACCTTTGTTTTAAATTACTTGCAATGATCCTTTAAGCACTTGAGGAATGATCTTTTAAAATCCCACATAAACTCCTTCAACCTAACTGCTGCTCTCTAGTGCAAACACTAATGACTTTTGGATTGGATGTTAATGAAGCAGTGATGCAACTAAAATGATCATTTTAATTTTTTCACACTGGTTATTTTTGCCAATTTTGTCTATTCAGTTTTCTTTCTTTTTACCCTTAAGTCAAGCAAAAACTAAATTAGATTCTGTTATACTACACTGACTTCTATTAAAAGGTGCTTGAAGGTTAAACAATGCTATAAATGAAAAATAATAAAAGTAATAATAATGTGTTTGGCTTTGCAAAGCTGCCAGAATGTAAAGCATGTGAAACAGTACAGAGAAAATTAGTCTTTTGCTTTGTCTCATCATGCCTGCATTTATTTTCTCTGGAGGTTTTGTCTCTGGCAGACTCAGTGATTGCAAAATCCTCAGGTGTTGGACTTCTCTTAAGGCTGTGCTGCTCCTCTGCTGGTATGTTTTTGAAATTAATAGAAACTGCTCAGGACCATTTGTCTGTGTTAGCAATACATCGTCGTGGCTTGTACAATTTTGCAGCATCGCATTAAGTGTTAATCTGCCCGTTAGATGCAAATAGTGTGCAGCTAGAAACAAGGACGTTCTTATAAGAACTGAAAGACATGGAGGAGTTTAAAATGTTCTTTAAGTTACGATACAAAAAGGACACTTTGTTTTTGTAACCCATTCTCTGTTTTCAAGAATAAAAAAAAGATGATTCAAGTATTATTTTTTTTTATTTAATGGAAATAAACTAAAAGGTTGCTTGTCTTGCCAGTCATAGCTAGAAACAAACCACTATTTGGTTGAAACTTTTTGGTGACCTCATTTCAAGAGCATCACTTTGCAAAGTGGAAATTGTGTCATTATGTTAAAAGAACATGGATTTTAACATAATGTTGGAAGCATTTTGCACTGTAAAAATTCTTAATCTTTATTAGAATAATAATTTTTAAAATAGCTGCAAATACCATTCATATTGTTTCTTCATTCTTATTTTATTTCCTCTAACTCAAATTCTTAGTTTTTTCACTCAACGTTGGCCAATAAAGCTGATTCAGATGAAGAAAAATGTTCACAACTCAAACCGTTACATCTGCTAAAGATGTGTTATAAACTACAAGACTCATTTGGGTTGAATTTCTAAATGAGCATAACTTAATCACTCAATTCTAGATCAAATGTTTGTTTTGGGTGTTAGATTTTTACAATCTGAGGAAATATTAGTTAAATTCTCTGACCTGTTGAATAGTTATATGTAATTTCAGCTAAATGTAAATGTGTTTTAAAATAATTAAACTTCCATACTTAGACGTGCTGAAGCAACAAAGTAAAACCGAATCAACTTAAGAGAGCGGAAGAAAAATGTTCATTTATTATTTTGTGAAGGTAATTACTCATTATGGAAACCTCATGCCATCACCCACACGTTAAAGCCCCCCGGGGAGATTTAATCTCTGATCTGTGCTGCCAATCAGCCTCCTTAACGGACCTTTCATGTTCCCACGCCCAGAACTCACAGTGGCTCCTTGCTGTAGAAAATCAAAAAGAAAAGTTAGTAGGACTTTTAATGTTTGTTTAGAGCAACAAAAAAAGCTTATACATTGATTTGATTCTATACTTAGCTTACTTTGTTGGTTTTTTTAGTTGCTAAAAGTGTTCTTGTTCTTGAATGTCCCTTTTCTGTATATGGAGTGGACTAATATAGGCTTCTCATCAAGTTAGCTGACAATACCTGATTACTAAAGCATTACAATTCACCACAGCAACTTATTTTTATTAGTATTTTGGATATTGGACAGAAAAAGGAACCAACTTACAAATATTTAGAAAGGATTGTGAGAATAGCTTACGGCTAACGTTAGCGACTAATGTTAACTTTAGATTTCAAGCTTTCTATCAGGGTAAACTAAAGTAGTATTAACATAAGTCTAGTCGATACATAACTACACATCGAACAGATTTTTTTAAAATACAATTTCAGATTTATTAAAAACATTGCTACCATTTTGTTAAAACATTAAAAAAAAACTGCATTTCGATTTATTTTAAGCATTAGAACCAAATTAGAATCAGACAAATACTAAATCTGGTCTGAATTTTAACCAAAACCTTCACTCTTTTTGCAAACATAAAAAAATGAAGTCTTAGAATCTCATTTCAATCTCACGACAGCATTATATAGTTCTGTCTTGTAAGAGCGATGTCATTAACACTTCATTTAATTACTTAAGACAAAGGGATTTTGAATACTTTTTGCAAACTTGTTGTAAATGTTCCTTTTTTGAATAGATGAACCAAAAACCATTCCCATAAAACAGAAAGATTTGTCCCAGTTATTGTTCAGAGTGGAAAAAGAAACATACCGATAAACAACATTAAAGCCTTTCCTTATGGATTTGTTGACTTTTGGTTTATATTTTAACTCCCGAAGGACACTTCCTTGATTTATTACGTTCAGTAAAGCACAAGAAAGACAATTCCAAGTAATCAAGTTTTTTGAAACAGAGAAAAAATAACCATGTTTAAAAATCAATCACTGCTTGTCTTTGTAGTCTTCTTGGCTGGAACAAATTGTGATCTTGGCTTTTGAACTGAATCCCTGCAGCACTCCAATGACCTAATATTTGACCTCATGTTCCCTGCCTTGCCTCATCTTGAACACTGTGTTATGAAGATCAAGCAGAAAGCCATAACTGTGTCAATTTAATATAATTAGAGGGACAACCTCTAAATGCGTTTTTGGAGTTTTCTGTCTTTGCTTTTAACCCTCCAGATGTTGTAGGAATTTCAGATTTTCTTCCGATAATAACACGTTTGTCGCCTCAGCTCATCAACCTGCTTGCATGAACTCGCTGCCAGCGCCTGCCTGCTGCAAAATGTTTGATGTTTCAACCCCATCCCTGTGTGTTTTGTTCTTCTCTTTACCACTCTTGTGTTTTTTGGGGGGTTCTTGACCAAGGAACATATATCTGGGGTTAGGCACACTGTGTTTCTGTGCAGGAAGGTAAACAAACCAAGCTGTGAGTGTAAGAGTCCAACTGAGCCCCCATCCTGCTGCAATCTCCAAAGGTTTTCATAGGTCTGGATTGGAGCTTCTTGTGTTTCCTCCATTTCTCCCCTTTGGCTCATTAAAGCCCAAATTCCACCAGCAGCTTTGAAGTGTGTTAAACATTTTTGTGTTTTTTTTTCTAAGTGGATATTTGTGCTTGTTGAGTCTGCAGCACAGATGTTTATGATGGTTGTTTTCTCCAGGAGTTTTGAGGCAGGACAACTTTTGGGATAAAGACGGGTAGGAACGTCGCAAGATCCGTGTAAAATCCAAAGCTGGATTTTACGTGATACGATCCCACCTGCTGCTCAACGGCGCGAAGTGAGACGAGACGAGGACAAAGAACGATAAGTTGACTGCAGTCTGAAATCTTCATGTCAAAGCAGAGTGAAAAAAAAGATGATTTCTGCCTTTAATCTGAGCTGCTGAGCCCTGCAGTAGCAGTTTTCCCCCCACTTTACTTTTCATAAGGCATCACTGAAGTGCCTTGCTTGGAGGGAGGTTGCTGGTTTCCAGCCAGGTGTTTATCTCTGCTCCCGCGGTGCACACTCCTCAGGGGTCAGTCCAGTGCATACCTGAGCAAAGAGAGCTGTCTCTGTATGAAACACTGAAAACCTCAAACACTCTCATTACTTTCTTATTTCCCTTTAAACTGTCATATAATCCAGCTCCTAACTTAGGCAGTGTGTTCCTTCGTGTCACAGTAAATGACCCAAGCAACCATATTTACCCTCCTCTGAAGCTGTGGCTTGGCTGGAGCTCAAAAAACAACAACAAAAAAGAATGCTGCACATGATTTACTGCTTGTGCGACAGAGTTAGACGACTTTGTCTTCAAATGCTGAGTCATTTGTCAAACACAGTGCAGTGGAAGACCAAATAACGGTCACTTTGCAGCCAACAATTGAGAATGTGTCTGTGTCTGTGTCGTGTCGTTTCTCCTTGTACCCACCAGTCTGTGGCGGAATCTTAAACATGTCACACTTTTCTTTCTGAAAAGCCTTTGTGCTTAATTCCTTCATAAACAGAAAGAATTTGCAGAGTCTCACTGGGGATGGCAGTGAGCTTTCGTGCCAGCTGAAAAGTTAACACTGGCACCAGCACTATAGACCCAAACTGTGTGTGTGTGTGGTCTTTATCAAGGTCAGTTCGACGCAAGATGTTTTGACCGCAGCGAGGTTGTAAATATTTAATCCAAATTTATGGTTTGTCCATGATGTTTTTGTTTGCACATTATCAGTACGTTCCAAAACAGAACCAGAACAGCAGAGTGAAAATGTTTCTCGCTGGTGCTGGCTGCTGTCAGCGGCTCTGTTTGTTATTTCGACGACTGCTGCCGAGAGTCTCAGTTCTGGGACAATGCAGCATCGGGGGACGAACAGCCATGCAGTCTCCGGACTTGTCAAATTTTGCATCCAGACACCAAGATGTTGTTACTGCACCAAATACAAATGTTCTTCTGTTTGATATCCAACTTGTGATCAAATAAATCCCTTGATATGTAACAGCAATATATACAGTATCTCACGGCTTTCAATTTTGCATTCCAGTTGTGTCTTAAAGCTTGATTGACAAACTTTGCTCATGTCTCGTCCATCTTTGTTTTAATGAGGTCTTCTGCGCCCTGCAGATGGATGATACCCCTCCTAAGGAAAATGTTTTTTTCTTGCTTCCCATGGAAATAGCTTTCAATTTGTGAATGTATTACTGTTTGTCAAATTTGCTGCACTTCACAATGCTGCAGTAAAACACAAGAAAGCCCATTTATATGGAAAACAAATCATAAATGGGACATGGACTGCCAGAGGCTTTATTGGCTCTTCCTGAGCTATTATGCTGAATTTAAAGGCTTTGGAGTGTGTAATCACTTTGCTAGATTTAAAGAGATAGTATTTGAGATGGGACTCCATTTAGTAAATATACTGTGGATTAAAGGAGTCAAACAGATAAAACTACAGAGCTGTGATATTAAAATGTTCCATCTCTTATCTACATCTGTTTGGTGAGGATGGAGGGAAACAGCTTGTAGAGAATGAAAGACAGTAAATACAACTATTCAGACTCTCCACACTCATTCTCTTTAGCCATATTTTTCCAGAATGCTAATAACAAGAAGTGCAGTTTATTAATTCAATAATTGACTAATTTCAATGGAGTGTTTATGTATTTAATTCTGACATTGCACAATGTTAAGTTAAATGTTCAATAAATTCCATAAAAATAATCCCAATCTCCTAATGTCCTTTTCACCCTCCTCCCGTATCTCTGCAGTGCCTGGGAATCTGGGCTGCTTCAAAGACACCGGCCATCCTCCGACTCTTCCTGGAGTCCATGACATCTCCAACAAACTCACGATCCAGACCTGCATCAACTTCTGTCGAAGTCAGAAATACTCGGTGAGATTTACCATGACGTCATAGAACGCTGAAAGAAACGAAAACGTGCAACTTCAAGGACAAAAAAAATAAAAACACCTGAAGGACAATGGGATCCTTCTTTTAATCCACCTGTTGGATTAAATATCGTCCAGAAAACTGTCCATATTGCACTTAAATTAGTCTTCAGCTGAGTTTTAATGTGAATGATGGTTTGTTTCATTGTCATTTGAATGACCTTATTATTCAGCCATCAAAAATGATGCCTTAAACCTGTCTGTAGATGACAAATTATCCCATTAATTAGGCCTGACAGCAGGAAATGAATGGCTGTTAGCCCACTGGACACCTCCTCTCCAAGGCTTTTTTCATTTTTCCATCACAACAATTGTTGCCAACCACAGACTGCGCCAGGTGTTGATTTTCTGTCCCAGCAGATCCGCCCCAGCTTCGTCCACAATGACAGACACAGATGAGTCTTTTTCACCTGCTAGCTATGCACATGCTGCAGAAAGAGGCTACTGGTTTTTGTTTTATTGTTATTGTCCTTGACAAACAATAACTACTTGAGAATCTAGAGCCCACGAGTGTTTGAGTGAGGCGTAAATCTGTCTCTCCGCGACTTCATTTTACGGCTTGTGTGGAGAGCAGAGGCTGAATGAATTCCTGTTTCATGACACAAAACATGGAGGGTGGGAAATGTTGCCCGTACCTTCAATTCACCAAATTCATCTCAGCCCAGAAAATGGAACAATGGTGTCTTTTTCGAATGAAAGACAATGATTCTTTTGAGAACAAGCTTTCCCAGTGTCTGGGAGGACGTTTAGGGGTGAAGCTTTTAGTTATTTTTACTGCCATATTCCAAATCTTTAAGGAGCTAATTATCATTAACTTTTGTTTTTATGGTAAAAGCTGTTTGAGTTACTTCATTTACATTATGTGCACATTACACCTTACAAAAGTATTCAAACCCCTAAACCTTTTCCCATTTCGTCATGTTGCAAACACAAACTTTTATGTATTTCAGTGGATTTTCTTTTTCTTTTTTGATGGATCAATGTAAAAAATTTTTTTACAGTGAATTGTAAAAAGGAAGGAAGCTGATATAAGCTCTTCAGAATAACAAAAAAAGCTAAAAACTGTGGCATAAATTCATATTCAGACTTCCCAAATTAATACTGTGTAGAAGAGCCTTTTGCTGCAATTAATGCTGCAGATCTTTTGGTGTATGCCTGGCTTTGCACATATGAAGACTAAAATTTCTGTCTAATCTTCACAAAAAAGTTTAGGTTCAGTTAGATTTGATGACGAGTGCAGCTGGGCGACACAAAAAAAAAAATATGCAGAGGTGATTTTATTTGTCAATATCAGCTCACATTTTTCCAACACATGATTTTTAGCTGCGATGTTTGCAGTTGTAAATTGGGAAAATGTGAAAAGATTAAGGGGTGAAAATACTCTTTGCTAGTCCATACAAATTAAATGTAAACAGTAATGAACATAAATCTGATTCCTGATATTTAAAAGACCACAGAAAGTCAACAGTTTGTGGTGTATGTTGGTATATTTTCAGCCTATTTTTCCTCCAATAGCTGAGAATATCTCATTGTGTTGCTTCTCAGTCAGCAGACTTGAGACCCTGAAGGGTTTGTCTCTGTGTCTGCCTTGCCAAATTGATTTCAAATGAAAATCACTGACTGGAGTTTGTTCCAAACTTTTTGTTTTGCAGCTTGCTGGCATGGAGTCAGGTTATGCCTGCTTCTGTGGCAACGAAGCAGACCTGCAAGACCATGTGGAGTCGTCCAGCATGGAGTGTAACCATGTTTGCTTCGGTGATCACACTCAGCCCTGCGGAGGAGACGGATGGATCAACGTCTTTGACGGTAAACGCCACTGAGGCATTTTTCTCACGCCTGTCCTGCAGTTTGGTGGGAAAATTAAGTTCTTAGGGGAAAGTTTGACAAAACGGTGTGGTGGAAACTTTGCAGCAATTTCTTTGAGCTTAAAAGATAGCACCCAGTACCTTCTTGACATTACATTGACCTAATAAATTTAGATTTTCCACGTCACAGTTGCAGTGTACTATGAATATTCATATTTATTTTATTCATCATTTACATATTTTCTCTCCGGGTACTCCAGCTTCCTCCCACAGTCCAAAAACATGACTTAGGTTAATTGGTCTCTCTAAATTCTCCTTAGGTGTGAGTGTGTGTACGTGGTTGTTTGTCCTGTCTGTCTCTGTGTTGCCCTGTGACAGACTGGCGTGGACAAATCTAATATTTTCCTTTCAGTACCAATCAATCAATAATAATAATTTATCAAAGTTAGCTTAGTTGTTTGTTAAATCCTCAAATAAATCTTTAAAAGTCTGAAATTATAATGTAATTCAACTCATGTCTGCCTGCAGCTTTAGCTACCAGCCTAAGAAAATTTCTGTGGTAATAAAAATTTTTTTCATCAGGATTAAAACTGCTATTAATTTATTTACCTATATAAAACCTTCTACATCACGTTGATTTTTTTTTTTTAATCCAATGCTGTGCTGCCATCTAAGTAACTGTTATCAGTTCATACCTGAGCTTATTTCAGGATCACACCAACGTTAGAAAAGCATTCATCTCTGACCGTGCTTCGTCTCCTCCTGCCCTCAGTCCGGGTTGGCGCCTGTGGTGGGAACTACACGTCCCCCGCTGGAGTGATCTACTCCCCCGACTTCCCTGACAAATATGCGGCCAGCCGCGTTTGCTACTGGACCATCCAGGTCCCCGGATCCTACGCCATCCTCTTCAACTTCACCTTCTTCGACATCTCCGACCAGACCGACATGGTGGAGCTTCTGGATGGCTACACCAGGGAGGTGGTTGTGCGCTTCGACTGGCGCAGTCCACCGCGGGGGCTGGTGAACATCACAGGAGACTTTGTTATTCTGTACTTCTTCTCAGATCGCACCAATCAGGCTCATGGCTTTGCTCTTTTGTACCAAGGTAAGATTAATGAACAACCATTACTACTGCATCCTCTAAACCTACCACACTGTGTGTGTTGACTTTGTTCAGCAGTTTTAGTTAAGTTATCTCCTGTTAGGTCTGATGCTCATGAGGTACAACTATCAGTCATTTACCTTACAAGTCTGCCTTTCATGAAAGACTAGCTGAAAGGAAAGCATTGCTAAGGTAAAGCCATATTAGTTTACTTAGAAGTATACCACAAACACATAATGTCTAAAGTCAAATATATTGAATCTTTGTGATTTGGTTAAATTTAAAACTGCAGTTTTGGTTTGAGGTCAGTCACAAAATTGTCAAGATATGTTCTGTGGCAGGAAGATGGTTTATAAGTCAATTTAAAAATCAGAGAGTCCATCCTGAAAGAAAAGTATGTGTGTGTGGCTTCATGGAACTGGTTAAATGTTGAATTGAAACAATATAAAGACATAACTCAGTTTAAAATAAGATATATTAAATCATGAAGTGTATTAAATGAAGCCAACTACGTTCTCAAAAAGGATGTTGGAGGTTTTATGTTTGATTGAAACAAATGGTTTGAGTTATGTTATCCAGCTGTTAAAAAAGAAGTTGTTCTGTTTTTTATTATTGTTCTGTTTTTTATTTTATATGTAAATATAGTTCTTATTTCCTGTTCTGTAAATTAATAATGTGCAAAAAAGTAACACGTAAAAAGGAAGTTGGCAGGATCAAATAAGTTTATACTTCTACCTAACTCCTTTTCAAGTAAATAGTTATCTAAATATATATCATGTATATGAATTGTGATTAACTAAACTAAATTAAACTAAACCAAACTAAATCATATTGGCGTCATCATACTGTGGGGACATGTTTTTTCTCAGTAGGTACAGAGAAACAAGATAATGGTTTTAGAATGGCCCAGTCAAAGTTTGGCTCTAAATACAACTGAGAATCTGTGGAAAGATTTGAAAGTTCCAGTTCTCACATGCTGCCCACCCAACCTGACTGTGTTTAAACTTTTCTACAAAGTATTGGCTAATAGGAATAAGAATGCACTCCACAGTTTTCAGATCTTACATGTAAAAATGTTGAAACCATGTTTTTTTTCTCTTCCATTTAGAAGTTTTGAACCCCCTCATGCTGGTCTACGACATAAAATTGCAATAAATACATTGGCATTCATTGTTGTAACATGACACAAGGTGAAAAAGTTCAAGTTCTGTGAAACCTTTCGCAAGGCGCTGTAGATCTCTCTTCGCAGCTGCAGATGATCCTGTGTGTCTGGATAAATTTGTTTTTCAAGGAACTTGCTTCATTGTCAGCAGGCTGCTTGTCTTTTCCAGAGTTTGCTCCCTGCTGAGCCTCAAAGCAAATATGTTGGACAACTATGTACATAGTACTGTCAGTGCACCTTCTTATAATCCAATTTTACTGTGAAGCACAGCTGGGAAAACTGCAGTGAATTAAAAGCCACATGTTTTGTTGTTTTTTTTCCCCAGACTGCCTTGCTGTGTTTTACACAATTTTAATTTTATGTTAATTTCTAAAGGGACGCATAAATCGTAAGATGATATAACAAGGTATAGGTGACATTTAATCTTACAGGCTGACACAGAGCGATGCAGTCTGTTCCCGCTCCTCCCTCTCTGTCGCTATTTATATTCCTGTCACTTTTCTGCCTCAGTGGAGTTACACTGAAACAATATCAGAAGGTCAGAATCTCCTGACCTCTTCACAGGCGTGGCTCTTGTTTTCTTTGAGGCGTTGTGTAGCCAAGAAAGAGAGACGCAATGCAGGAAAAGGTCACCACGTAGCGTCAAAGCTTCTGTTTTGAAAGACTGAAAGCAAATTTTACATCGATACAGTAGGTGAACAGAACAAGGAGCCAAGCTGAGAGAGAAGAAAGATCACCGAGTTTGATTATCGCCACTAAATCCGTTCTGTATCTCTATGGTGGCAGGCTGGGAGGCTGGGCTGTAATTTCAGGGTAAATGCTCTCAGATGAGGATGGTGGTGCATTTCAGCTGTGACTGGGTTTGAAGCATGCCATTTTGCCTGCAAATGGGAAACATGTGGGTCGTTCCGGGAACATCACAGTCAGGTCGAGCGATTACGTGAAAAGTAGGAAAAATATCCCACGCTGCTTTCGAATCCAACCACCATTCATGGAGGATAGAAACAAGCCAGGATAGAGAAGTCTTGACTTATGGTTCCGGGTCTTTAATGAAGACTATTTGCTGAGCTGTTGACGTAATGAGAGTAACTTCGTCATATTCATCAGTACATTTCTTTGAAATAGCATTGGTAAAGACACATATGCATATTACATACAAGATAAACAGATTTTAATTTTAAAGGTTTTCAACAAGAATAACTGCATCAAATTTAAAACAACATAATATTTGGTATTAAAAAGCAGAAGCGTGCAAGTTCTCCTGAAAAAAAATCTAATTAAGTTACAACCAATGATGAATGAATAAAGTGCAGGGTAAAAATGTAAAATTAAACTTCTCATTTTTAACTGACACTTTACTAAATCAGTATGTACAGCTGCAGTCAAAAGTTTAAATACACTCAACCTACTTATTACCTAAATTTTAACCATTTATTTGAATAGTTTCTTTTTTACAGGGTGTAGTAATAATAATAATAATAATAATAATAATAATAATAATAATAATCATACTACTTAAAACTACTTAATCAATTCTTTATCCATTTTCAGAAGTTATTTGATTTGTACATGTGGGCAGCTGCCAATTTTAGGCAAATTTTGAAGACACTGATCAGCCTCACAACTCTGAATTAGTGCTGAAAATCATGTTAGCACTAAATATTCACTCCTTCCTTTCCTCCAGGTCATCAATTAATTTTGGGATTAGCTTATTCTCAAGAGAAGAATTTAAAGTTTAAACCTGCTGGTAGATGGTTTTAAAAAGCAAATTATTTTTCACATTTGTGTCTGTGTAGCTCTCAGAAGGCAAGACACCAGGACCACAATTCCCAGAGGCTCGGATGAAAAAGAAAACAAAGACGCCTCCAGCACGTTGGGCCCTCAGCTGTCCAGCAGCGTCACTGACGGATCCAACAGCACCGCCAACGGACGCACCTCGCACATCCTCTACGTGATCACGTCCAGCCCCGGCAAACCCGAGCACGACATGCCAGGTCAGTGGGCTGGACGCGGCGAGACCACCGGCCACAGCGCTAGTATGTTAACACCCCACCATACTCAAATCTAAGCATGAACTCTTCCCTCTGAAACTGTTCAGATCAACTTTTTTTTTCCCGCAGAAATGCTTCTACATGTTCAGACCAAGTGTGACTCTAACTTAAAATGCTTTTTCTACCTGACAATCACTCAGAAGTGAAGTAACTTTGAATTTCCCCAATAATCCCAACCAGACGTTTTGTCAAGGCAAAGCGCGGGCGTCCTGTGCTTTGCTGATTCCTGCAAACATTCCTGTCCCAGAGTCCCACATGCTTTGCCTCATCCAACTACCTTGTGTTTTCCTCAGCCAGAGGAGAACAGATGTGCGCTGATAATGTGTCACCATTTCTTGACAATTTGCTGGCTGAACACTGCAAACAGGTGTGCCAGCAGCGCTCAAATAGCTCTTCGCTTGCTAATCTTTCCAGTATGCTTGGGTTTGTTTTTGTTGCTGTGACAGGATGTTTGATGTCTTGTTACTGAGTCGCTCCCTTTTTTCTGCAGTGTGGACCATCTACGCTCTGGCTGCTCTGCTCATACTAACGGTGGTGGCGATGGTGGCCAAGCTGCTGCTCCACGTCACGGTCAAGTAAGTATGACGATATTAGAACCGAGAGCCACCAAGCGACAAATGTTAAACCCTTCATCTGTGATATTTCACTGCATTCCTGACATGACATTTGCAGATTTCAAACCTCAGAGTGTAAAAAGTTATATTTATGCGAAAAGTAGTTCCCAAAAGGTGAAGCATTCTGTGGAATCAAGTCTCAAAAGTAGTTTCTCTTTACCATGGTGCTTTTCCAAATATTAAAATCCTACTAGGGAAAACTGATGAAACACTATTTAGGAGCACTTTAGGCATACAGCAGTTCAGACGGAACTTTACTGAGCAGGAAATGTAACTATTTTAGATAAATTACAAATTGCAGGAGCTAAAAATCTGCTGTTAGATAAAAATGCAAATTGCACAGAAAAGAATAGGGTATTTTTTATGAAATATTAGCAATACGTATTGCTAATATTTTGTTACCTGCTTTCACAAATAAAAAGAGCAAAATGAGTAGCTTGCAACAATGTCCGTCCCGGATCAGACCATTGTAAGTCCATGTTCAGTTACAGTATAAACACACTTAAATCTGTCACTTTGAGCAAATTTAAGAAGTGGTCTGACTTCATCTTATATCATCTTATGCTGCCTAAATCTAGTTGTATGCCTCTATTTTAATAATGTGTTTGTCAATTTTTTTGTTGCTGATTTTATTTTATTGACAAAAACGTGTAATCTACTATGGGCAGCAAAAACCAAAAACGTTCTAATGCATGAAGTATGTGTCATCATCCAGGGCGACATTCTGTTATAGTGAAGTACAAACACACACACAAAAAAAATGAAAGAAGAGTTTGTGCGTCACAAGTTTTGTATTGCTTACGGCAACGCCAGTCAATGTGGACTTTCTCTGTGACTGATTTCTGTCTTGCAAACAATGTGAACAGAATTAAACTAAAGACCTGACTAACGATTCTGATGAGTGATTCACAGATTCCTCATTCAAAGGCTTTAGGAATCTGGGCAGCATTTAATCGTCTCCAGCTCAAAATGTTCTGTTTTTACTGGTCAAATCTGAACTGCATGAAGAACAGAGGTTCCTTGAAATTCAGTTTTATTACAAAGGATTAAAATAAATAAATAAACGATTGAAACTGCCTCAATTATTTTTTAATCTGAAACATTCAAATTGGATGAAAACAAACAACGGAAAAAAAATGAATACATTTGCAAGGTGATAAATACTCTTCCACCCCAGGATCATTATAATTTTCCTATTGGCCCCTTATTTCAATGAATTCCTTACTTTACACCATTTTATCTGTTAGTATTGTAGATTTTTTATATCAAAATTATCAAAGGTGGACGATTAAAGATCCAGTCTGATGGATGTAGTGCCATCTAGTGGCTTAAATTGTGAACTCCAGTTGACTAGCAGACAGCTGCAAATATTGGAGAAAGATTAAACAAACTGTCAAAAATTCACATTAATAACAAGTACTAGAGTGTTTTCTGTATTCGCTCTAAGTTTAGCTTTTTTTTTTTTTTTTGCTTTTTGTTTCATCTCCTGTTCATTTTTTTCCTCCAGGACACCGAACATCCCGACAGTCAGTGGCTCAGACAGCTGCAGCCAGAGCACGGTGTCCTCCGAGCCATGGATCATCCTGTACCGGCCCTCCACCATCTCCCTCTTCAAGAAGAAGCTAAAGAACCACCATGGGGACCTCAGCCCTCTAGTGGGCCACTAATGCTGCTGCTGCTCTCCATCTTTATCGCCATCCACAAATACTCTGCTCAAGGGCCGTCAGATAATATGGCCCTGAGACAGTGAAATCCAACGAGGCGCTTCACTAATAAGCAAACGACTGAGTGACTAATGGCAACTGACTCAGTGACTGCAGCTTAAATGGCCTTTTGGCCAAAACAAAAAAAAAAGGACAAGGCACTCCCATTCCTCTTAGCACCAAAGAAGGAGGGTCACACAGGGGCATAAGGGGCCACAGTGACAGAGAGGAGAGCTAAAAGACCGGATGGAAGAAGATCTAGATGCTCTTAACACGTAGGGGGCCATTTTCATCCATCGCAGCCGTCCTCAGCAATCAGCATACCTCTAAAATCCCTCCAGACTGCAGCTTCATCAGTGAAAACTCACACCTAAACACCTGCAGTCAAAGCTTAACAGTTTCACATAAACTCCTAACTGCCTCATACAGAAGAACATTTGCTGTCAAAAGCCAGAGTCGTTTCCCTCCAAAGACTTGTATATGTTTGTCTTTTCTATTCTGTTTGCAAACGCTAATCCTGAGTTTCTTTCTTTTTCTCTTTGATGTGTTTGACACGATAACCTGGGTATATGAGGAGAGGAAATCAATAGTACACTGAGATATCACAGCACTTTAGGTGCTGATCAGAGTGAAGGAGAGCCCCTCACCCACCTTTTGCTCCAACGTTTGGGTGGAGTGGAGAAGTCACAGGAAGGTTTGGAATTTGTTTTCTTCCTGACAAGCTGCCAGTTTGGGAGTCTTGGGAAGATCTGGGGGCTTGTTTTTCCCGCTTGGGCTGTGGGTGGGAGTCTTTCCGGTTTCATGGTGTTCAAGTGCCTTAAGGATCTCCTCTTCCCCTGCATCAGATTCCACACATCTGTTTCTGTCTTTATATCGACCGGGAACCCTCACAGTCTTCAGAACTGATGCAGATATGAGGAGTGAGATTCCCAAGACAGGATTTCTCTTTGGAGAAAATGCCAGATCTTGTGTGTGAGGGGAAGTAGATCCGCCGCCATCAGGAAAGCAACTCTTCATAAAAACTTATATTTTGTTTTATTTGTGTGCTCTTACTTGTAGTCTTGGACATTTACTGAACATATTGTTCGCATTAACTCTCAGTCTTTTGATTGCAGGAGAAAGGGGGTGAATATTGTTGTATATCCTATAATTCATTGTGGAAACAGATATTTATGACCACTCTTTGATTTTATTGTCTCAGCAAACCATTTGAGAGACCCATCTGCTTTTATTTTAAACGTTCTCATTTGGCAAGCTCAAAAGTGGAACGCTTAGGCAGCATTAAAGTGTCTTGAGAATGAACAAACTCTCGAGGTTTTAGACTTGTCACGCAGATTTCAGGCCTGAAAGGTTGAATGCAAACGGTACACTCAGAAAGTGCTCAGCGGTGCCACCGCAAGCCGACGTTAAGTTTGCAGATGTGACATATTAACCACTTCAGAAAGGCCAGAATCTACTATTGTGCCATCAGCAGTTGGTTTTTCTTACGTAGGGTTATAACGCTTGAGGTGGTTTCTTCACTCAATGCACTTGGTTTTGCTTGTACTTACAAAACAAAACGGTACTTATCCTTGCATTTAGATTATGGTGAAAATGAACCAAAATGACCTGATCAAAACCTAAGCACTTGAAGCAATGAACAGATTCATGCAGGATCTGAATCAATTAAAAAAGAATAATGCATTGCTGTCTCCTAATTAGAAGTGTGTAAAAAAAAAGTGACTCAATGCTGTCTTCTGCTCATCTGCTCAGCTGCAGTTATTGCATTGCAGACGCCCCTGGGTCTGCAATGTTCAGAGCTGACCATGCGTGGAGAGGAGTGGGACGGGGAAATTAATGCGCTTTCAAATCAAACACAAGCTAACCAAATGTGACAGTCGGTATCTAACAAGGGTATATTTGTTTGGCTAGTCTGGTGAATTATGCAAACTCCCGTCTTCTGTCCCGTCCTCCAGTCGGTCGGAAAATTCCATGCTACGTCTCTTTCGGAGTACTCAAAAATGTCTGCATTTCCCCCCTTCAGATTGTGGCGAATGTCCTGAAGTGCTCAATGACATGAAAACAACAGCATAGGCCCTGTGGGAAACTGTCACAAGGGGCCAAAATGTTGTTTTCATCAAATTGTAAATAGCGAAATATAGTGAAATGTTAATTTA
The DNA here is from genome assembly GCA_903066825.1 of Alfaro cultratus. Taxonomy (NCBI): domain Eukaryota; kingdom Metazoa; phylum Chordata; class Actinopteri; order Cyprinodontiformes; family Poeciliidae; genus Alfaro; species Alfaro cultratus. Next base: position 84,537 of record CAEFZX010005881.1, on the reverse strand, counting down.
TACAGTAAATTATTGTTATTTTGTATGTGAATGGGATATAATCTATCTTTTGTATAAGTGAAGTATCTTTGTAGTTTTATTTAATGTGTCCTGGTTGTAAATAAACACTGTATGCATGTTTCTTAAGGCTGACTTGTGTTTGTTTCTTTTTCTTTTTCTGCTCCATCATGATGATAAAACAGGCCTCATATCATCACCAGATTCAGCATCAGTCACTGAGAAGCATATGGGCCACAAATATCAGATCAAGCAAATCCCATTCCCTCGCAATCCATTTAAAGCCTGTTGTGCAAAAGAAGCAAAACTGAACATCTTTTTTCCTTTAATGGATCAGGGCTTCATTGCTTGCAGGTTTGGGCATCTGCTCCACCTTCTTTAGTTTCTTTTTTTTTTTTTTTACTTTTTCATGAAGCTAGATACTTATCAGACATGTGCAATGATCACACACACACATCACACATTGAGGATTTGGAGAAGCATGTGTGACCCGTTGGTTTCCCTCTGTGAGGTGAAACCTGCGTGTTTTGGAAGGATCAACATGAGTCCAGCTTTATAATTTGAGGACCGAAAAAAGAAAACAAAGGAGGATGTGGGATAAGCTGGCACTCTGGAGATAATTTATTAATTCAGTGGGTCCCCCTGTGGATTACAATAAAGTCCCCCACCCAAAAAAGAAAAAAGAATCAACTGGGCACACACATCGTTCAACCATTCACCTATACACATTTTTTGTTTTCAAACTCCACTGATGTTTATTTCACACTTCAGGTTGCAACAAAACACACTACAAACCATCTTTACAGTGAAACACTTTCGTGTAACTGTTTTTTTTTATCAATTCATCCATGCCGCTCCCCCACCCTCCCCTGCAATGGCACTGCGCTCCTCCTAGGGGGCGCACCCCAAACTTTGAGAACCACTGCCTTAGATAAACAACAAAAAAACATTTTCCATACAGAGGTGCAGACTTAATTAAAGTGTCTTTAGTACCAGCCTGAAGGTTGTTATTTTAATCTGATGTACCTGTTGTGTGATTTAATCAGATGAGACCTTTCTGTTCAGATAGTTTCCAAACTTGAAGCTTTGAGCTGGGAATGATGTCACTGTGTTTTCTGACTCATTTTGCTGTTGCTGTTGCTTTTAAGTTTCCAGTAATAGCCATAGAAGTTGATAATATATTTCTCTCTATTTTATGTCTTGAAACACCAAAGGAACTTGGTCACAAGGAGATATTTTACAACACCGTCAGAACTGCTAAAAGGGGATTTATACTAGCAATAATCACAACATTCTGTATTCACAGCAGGGGGGAATTCTTGTTTTTCCGACTGGGTACTTGTGAAATCCAACGTCCGGGTACAAAGGCATCACACCAAAAGAATGAGTCAGTTTCTGTTAAAACAAATCATCATGAGCAAATCATGTGCAAAGGGACCTCATCACCACTTGTAGGTATAGTGGAAGATCTGTGATGCTGTGGGGCTGTTTCTCTGTTTAATAATACTCACATTAGCTGAAAAAAAAAATATTATCTGATCCAAAAGATATAGCTAAACCATCTCAGTTCACAGACCTACATCCTATGAGGAACTTGTATGGTGCCTCACATTCCTAAACATCTGCAGAAATGGCCTTCTGTTGGAAAACAAAATCCTCTTACTCCCTCTAATGGTGGCAGAATATAAGAGCAATCTTTGTAGCTCAGCTCTATAATAAAACTGTTGTTTCCATTTGTTTCTAAAGCAGCCAGAGCCTATCTCGACTGCAGCCTTTGATTTAGAAATTTTAAGCGGAGCTTTCTCATCACTTCTCTGTGTCTGCTGTAAAAAGTCAGAGCCTGCAGCTCCCCTGTGGTCGGCCTTCCCAAAGCCGGGGAAAAGACTCCGCTGTAAGCGGATCCCTCTGAATCCAAGACGACAAGTAATTTAGGGAACAATGAGACAAAAGGAGGCAGTGTCTGGTTACTGCAGGGATAGGAAAGTGAGAAGAAAGGGGGACAAAAGCTGCCCCTTTTTGCACTCAGAGAACTGGAGTCAGGCGGATTTGCAGAAGTTCCTCTTCTCTGAGACTTTAGTTAAATGTGGTTTGGGAAAATAGTTCACAGGCTGTGGAGCAACTTGACTGTTTCGATCTGCTTTTCTTTTTAATATTGTCTGTGTCATGTTTTTCAGTGTTTTTTTGTTGTTGTTTTTTTGTTGCAAGAAGTGGCTAAAGTGCATCAGATTACAGATTTGCCTTGAAGGTACCACAAATACTTAAAGAACTTTTTAGGAAAATGTTATGTGTACTTATTGAAGCTTCTCAAAGATGCTGCCTTCTAATAAAACATTTGGAAATAAAATCTTAATGTTTGTGCTAATGTTAATGCACTGCCTTTCAATTCATTACAAGAAAATGCGCTCATCTCTTAGCAACAGATTAATAACAAATATTGTTATCGTTCAAAAAAAGTAAGATTTATTCTGCTCTTTTGAAATACTACTTATCTTTCACTACTTACTACTTAACAATCGTGCATTTGGTGAATTTTGCAGAAAATGAAAATACTTTTTTGGTGGTAAATATATTATAAAACAGACATTCAACATAAAAGTAAAAATCTGATTTATACTTCGTGGCAATTCATTACCAGAAGACACGCTCATCTCTTAGCAACAGATTAACAGCAAATATTGTTATTGTTCAAAAAATATAAGATTTCTTCTGCTCTTTTGAAATACTACTTATTTTACAATATTTCTTTCTACCTAACACGAATTGTGCAGTTGGTGAATTTTGCTGAAAAGTGAAAATGTTCTCTTTACTTTTGTCATTGGTGGTAAATATATTATAAAACATATTTACTTGTTTGTAGTAAGTGTTCCGCCAAGGTGGCGTCTCTGTAGTTCTAACTGGAAGCGCTGCCCTCCTGAGTAGGAATTGAGTGTTCAGCCATCTTTGTAGTTCTGTAGAGTAATAAGTGCCGCTCAATGCACTGAAATGCCTTGCTTCGTAATGCATAGGAGAGTCATATGCATTGCTATGGCATTAATTTTTATCACGATTGACTCAAGGTGTTAGTGAAACGACAACACCGTTAAACCACCTGATTAAAAAACATTTCACTGCAGTTCTACAATTGGCCAGTAGAGAGCAGCAGCAATCCATCTTCACCTGCGGCCTGTTCATCAGAGGAAGAAGAGCTAGGTTGCGCAACTTGGCAACATGGCGGCATCCGTGAGGCTGTTGGTCCGTCGCCTGGCTCGTCTTTCCCATAAAAACATTACTTCTTTAGCTGCCACTGTTTCATGCCGCCCAGCTTGTTGTTTGGGCTCGTCTTCCTCTCGCTGCATTAGCGACACAGCAGAGGACAGAAGCACACACTTCGGGTTTGAAACGGTGCCCGAGGCAGAAAAGGCGAAGAGAGGTAAGTCAGTGAAGACAGGACGACCGCTCACAGAAGTCCGTTAGAAATCTCGTTGTTTATAGCTGTTCACCCGTATTTCTTCTCTCGTGGTAAACTTTTAGGAAGGGGTCGGTGGTGTTTTTTTAATCTTGAGGATTTGTTTGAAAATTCGGCTTATAATTTAGCTTTATGGTTACACTTTAATTATCTTAAGAATTTTAAACTTGACAGCTCTCTGGTGCTCAGTCCAGTACCTGAACTAATGCAGGATTAACACACACAGAGACGGCATATAGGTGCTGTATACCCTAACCTAAAAAACACTGAGTATTATGATCATATTCACATGCAGAAGGCATTTAGAACCGTCACAACACAAAAGTCAGATGACCTACCAACTTTATTTATAAAGTACTTTAAAATGATAAGAGCTGAAACAAAAAGTAGCATGTAACTGCATACTCCCCCAAACTCCCCAAAAAACAAATATGCTGTGAGAATGATAAAAGATTTAAACATGTTTAATGAGCTTTCAATAGGAAATGTTTGACTGAACATTTCTGTGGTTTAAAAATAGCAACTTAAATTTAAGTTCTTGATTAAAGCTCATTCATATGGAATAAAAGAAATATAATGTAATGCAAAAGGCAGCTTATTAGTTCTTATGTTTAGATGTTATTTGTTTCTAACTTCTTCTTTAGCCTTGGTTCTGACACTTTGCTTATTATGATTAGCTAGCAGGGTGATATGGCAAAACTCTCCATAATCTGTATTTTTTTTATTTAGTTGCTGAAGCTTTTACTGTAACAGTTTGTCCTTTTGGTTTTTAATTTCAGTCTACAAGGTGTTTGAGAATGTGGCGCAGAAATATGACGTTATGAATGACGCCATGAGCCTTGGCGTTCATCGGCTGTGGAAGGACATGCTGCTGCACGTCATGCACCCGCAGCCTGGCGCTCGGCTCCTCGACGTGGCCGGTGGAACAGGTAGACACAAGTTTGCTGATCATCCAGCTGAATTCTCCGCTGGCATCATATTTGCATCTTGTGCCTTTATCCACCCCCAGGCGATATTTCTTTTCGTTTCCTGGACTATGTTTTGTATCAGCAAGAGAGAAGGGAGCGCCGAGCAGCGGGTTCCAGCCAGACCCCATCATGGCATGACATTTCTGACAAGTATCCCACTGAGGACAGACCCCGGGAGTCCAGGGCTGTCGTTTGTGACATCAACAAGGAGATGCTGAAAGTGGGCAAACAGAGAGCGGACAGCATGGGCATCACATCGGGTAGGCTTCAGACGAGTGCAGGTGTTGAGTTGGTGTAAAAGCAGATCAGAATTTAAATGAAAGTTAGCACTGTGGAAGACTCACTTGAGCTGATCAAAAGCTGCTGTTTGTTGATTGCCTCTGTGTACCAGGGCTGTCATGGGTGGTGGGAGATGCAGAGGAGCTGCCCTTTGATGATGACCAGTTTGATATTTACACCATCGCCTTTGGCATTCGAAACGTCACTCATATCGATCAGGTAACTGAGAAAATTATGAAAACCTGGAGAAATTGCACTCTATAACTCTACTTTAAACACATAAGAGTACAGTCTATTAGTTAAAACAGGTTTTTAGATTCATTTGACCTCTTTTTCATGGCAAATTTTAAACCAAGTGAAAATTGAAAGATTGAAATTGACATTTTTTTAGGGAAAATGTTATCAGATGTGATCCATATGCTGCATTTTACAGCTGGTACTTAATACCTTTGTCATATTAAGTTTTGATTTACTATGAAATAGGCAGCTTCTAGTTTGTCATATATCTCTATCTTTTTTTGCAGGAACTATTTCTCAATTTCAATTCAGTTTCAATTTCCTATTTATTTTGCATCTCTAAACAAAATGAAGAGACATTTTAGGGGCAGTCACTTTTGTCATGCAGTGACACAAGGTGTCAGTGAGCAACATAACTCAATATGAAAAAATTATGGCTGTGGCTTTCTAAGTTTAAGTAAATTGTTTGCACACAGAATTTTTTTTACGATCATGAAAACTAAAAAAATCTGTTCTGGTGTGTGAATGCTATATCTTGTGAACCTATCCACAGTTGAAGCATGAACTGAAAACTAATCTTATTTGGAAAACTGTGATTTAGTTTCCTAAAATTTATATTTTTATTTCAGGATATATCATCCTTTTTGAGCTTTATTGAATAAATGCTACTTATATGCACCTTCTTAGAAAAGCTGAATTTGCTTTTAGTATTTTCCACGTTTGAGGTGTGGGAAAAATCTAAATTTATAGAAAAATGTTTACAAATTATATTCCTCAATCCTCTATCAAATTTTTATTTGTTTTTATAAGATATTGACTGTAACTAACCAAATAGAAACTTTTGGCTTTAGCCAGCTTATTTATGGAAATATTCTTTTGAGTTCCTGACAAAGAACACGTATATAAATGCACATTCATTAAAAAAAAGAGAGACAATTTCACTTCGAGATCAGGACTTTCCACTTAGATCTGTGATTCTCAAACTAGGTCTTGTTAAGATATTAAACAAAACACTAACAGATTTTACAAAAAGCTAACAAATATTATTTATCCTAATAAATAACTTAATAATTTATTTATTATTGTTTGTAGACCCTTCAAGAGGCTCTTCGTGTCCTGAAGCCTGGTGGAAGATTCATGTGCTTAGAGTTCAGCAAAGTGACCAATCCTATTCTTGCAAAGTAAGTTGCATTGTTAAATGTAACGTTGTGTATGATTGGATGGGGCTGGATGTTTGAACCATTTGAAAGATTTAGAGCTTAATTTCTTTTGAGCTGAAATGATGACGTTTATCTTCTTTTCACTTTTCAGACTTTACGATTCGTACAGCTTCCAGGTGATCCCAGTTTTAGGAGAGGTGATCGCTGGAGACTGGAAGTCATATCAGTATTTGGTGGAGAGCATTCGCAAGTTCCCAGATCAGGTAAAAAAAATTGTCCATTTCTTTTAGATTTGTATTTCCAGTATGGTTATCTTGTGGTATTTAGGTGACTCTTATCAACATTTTTCAAAAGATTATCCTATATTTTATTAGTATTTGCTGCCCGTACTTATTTTGTGAACTTGTAGTGTTGTGACCGATGAATAAAGACTAAAACTATGGCATTAAGTAAGGTAATATTTTTATCTTAGGAGGAGATAAAAATTATTATTAATAATTAATTGACAAGATATTAAATGAGTAAAGCAAACAATTATTTTGGCCAAATTATTTGATGTATTTTAGATGCGTTTTTTAAGCTTTGTGGTACGTTTTCCACTCTGTTAATAAAACTTAGGGAACAGATCGCATGTACTGAATAATATATGCATTTGAAAGCATAAGTTTACATACACCGAATTGTTTAAAGTTAAATCAGTCCAAGCTTTTCTTGTTTTAGGTCAGTTGGAATTGCCAAAATCATTTCTATTTGCTAAATACCACAATAATGAGAGAGAAAAATTTAGATTTATTGATTGTCTTAAAAATCTGAAGTTTACATACAGACTAATTCTATGAGGGGAAGAACAAATGATGATGTAATTGTTTTGGAAACGTTGGAGTTCATTAAGGCACAACTCTGTGTAAACTTCTGGTTTGAAATATAATTCTATTTCTGTGTTGTGGCAACACTGAAGTGAACGAACCTCCAGGTTTACTGTCATTTATTGAAATATAGTCTTGGATTTGGCTTTGACACATTGATTGTAGTTCATTTTAATAGAGCAGGAAATGTTTCTGTTTTGTCTTGTCGTGAACGCTGGAAGCACCATCATGGCCACATTCCCAGTAGTACATTTTAAAGTCAGAATTTGTTCTCAAAGGAAAAATGTTTGCAAATTAAAAAGAAACATCATGTTGGAAATGTTTGCTTATATAAAATCAGAAAAACTTGCTTCAAAGACTGCTGCTGAAGGAGTTCCAAAGTTAAGTTTAACTGCAGTTCAACTCAGAAACTTTACAGCATGTCACTTCATGGATTCTCCTTTTAATCCTTCTCTTCTGCAGGAGGAATTCAAAGGAATGATTGAAGATGCAGGTTTCTTCTGTGTGCAGTACTTCAACTTCACAGGTGGAGTGGTGGCTCTTCACTCAGGTTTCAAGCTGTGAGCTGCACTCTAAATGCCTCCCATAGGAAGACAAAAAAAACTCAAAGCTGATGTGTCACAGACTGATTTCAGACACAGAGGCTCTCAGCAGATTCTGCTGCATAATGACAGAAAGGCAGAGGTCAGTGGTTATTTATTGTAATATGTGGAAAGCGATTTTTGTGTTTGCACTTATGGTTGTTCAGATAACGCCACACTAAAGTTTGTTTTCACTGCCTCTGCTGTACAAAAATATTTTTCTAACAGTCTCATTTGAATAAATAAAACCTTAAATAACTCATTTCAGTATTTGAATTTGTCTTTCATATATAATAGTTTGCTTATTTTGGTCCAATTTAGACATCATTTATGAGATTCTCACCATTTCATAGTTATTACACATGAGGTATGTTTTAATTAATGAGAAAATCCAAGATTCAGCTTCATAGAATTTTAAAAAATGCATTTGACCAATAAAAAGATTTCAGTAGCAAAAGATTTTACCTGAACAATCATAGGAAAAACCTTGTTGCTGACATCTTGCAAAATGGGGATAAACTACATAAACTGCTATTTTTTTAAAGAAAAATGAATAGTTTTCTTTAAAACTATTTATTTTAAATAATAGTTGAGTGGAAGGAAAAAGTATTAAAAGATTCCAATTTCAAGATTCACCACACAGATATATCCATGACATGGTCTGTCAGCAGATCAGGAGCGTAGAGCTTTGAGGTTGTCACTATTTGTGCCATACATCCGGCTGAAACCTTCTCTGGTATCATTAAAATACCAGGAAAGGCATTTTAATGAAGTTGTAGTAAAAGTACAACCTGAATAAAAAACAGAATAAACACACAGTTGCTTGAATTAAACTGTATATTTTACAGATCTTTGTACACTTTAACAAAACTGTATAGTACTAAAGTTTTAAAATCAGTTTTTTTGGTCAGAGAAGATTTAATCGTCTTGTGTGCAATTACCATGTATATACAAAGTCTCATGTTAGTGATTTTTCTCTCAAAAAGAAAACAAAAAGCAACCAAATAACTCAAACGCTCATACACTGAACATAAGACATGGCTTAAAGATAAATATATTAGCAAATAAATATTCAGAGAACATAGTTCCATTTATGAAATGTGTTTGCTATACAAGTACAGAATATACACAGATCGATTTCTAGCCTCTTTTTCTTTTTAAACATTTGTAATCGTATGACAGAAAATAATTATTCTTAGAAAATTAAAAAATATTAATTTTTTACACATTTTTTTATCTTAAGTGCTAGAAACAACAGAAAAATTAAATAGTGACTCAAGTACCCAAAAATGTTATATTTGCTGTAGGTACATATCTCTATTGCAAAGGCAAAGATTAGATTCTCACTTGATTACAGCACTGGGTTAACTTTTATAAATAGGGTTATTTCAGGTTTTCCTCTGTGTAGAGAACGTGTATATTTCATAGAAACAGTATAAAAACAAAACAGTCTGCAGTACAAACAGAAAGGCATGAATGACAAGCATTGATATTGCATGAATGTATTATGCACGGCACGTTATGATTCAAACTGATACACTGTGGTATGTAGAACTGCATCATTTAACAAAAAGTCACAGTACAATAAGGAACCCTTATGAGATACAACTTTAGCTACTTTCCTTTGGCCTTAAGATACAAACTAGAATCTTTTACTGGTATAAGAGCACACCTCATAGAGGAAACTGCTTATTTGACAGCAAAATACATTTCTTTCGGGTTTCCAAAACACCTGACACAAATTGAGTCTGAATTTTGACCTTACGCAGTGTTTAATATTGCTGTTAATATCTCACTAGAATAAGGATCTAATGTTGCTTATGTCATACAGATAGGCCACAACGTAAAGAAATGAAATGCATAAACAAATTCTTTATAGTGACTATAATATAAACCAGTGTCAGCCTTGCATTCACATTTCTTTGCTCGTCTGTATTTCATCATGTGGGCCAACAACTAGAGACCCATTTTTCTGCTCTTCAAATAAAAAACAAAACAAAACATGTCTTTCTGTTTTGGTATAGCTATGTCAATATAATTATTTAGCTTTATAGGCTGTCATTATTCATCTGCACAAATACAGAAAATATACAAATGCAGACATGCTTCCATAAATAGTAGACAGTGGACCCCTGGTATTTGCAGGAACTGAATTCCATGTATACTTGGGGGCCCCCTCTAAAAATGCTTAACTGCCAATTGTTCAGACACCAAATGTACCATAATATGTAACAATACACTCAGTGGAAACAGTCATCGCACTACCGCAGAAGCTAAAATCCACATTCTTCCTTATCTCTGCTCTTGGGGTTACAGCCAGTCAGCACTAAGGAAAGTGAAGGTATTTCACCTTCCCAATCCGTTTGAATATTTTTTGATTTGCTTTACAAAAAAGAATCTCTGAAAAAGCAGGGGTCCACTGTGCTCTTGTTCCTTCAGCTTGCACTTACAAAATTGTTTAAATATTGATTTAATCTAAAATTAGGGCCTTTCTTGGTGGTGTACAACCTTTGAGTTGATGCCAATGAGCCTAATCAGCTTTGAGACATTAGGGGCCACAGGAATGAACATGATGCATTGCTTATTTTAGGGGGTGGGGGGAAAGATACCATTTCAGTAGAAATCCACACAATCTTAGATGATAACATTCAGCGCTCAGAGAGCAATTTTAGAGCAAGGCAACTAAAGGTTTTAAACGACTTGCTGACAGCGTACCACTATCCGACTTTTGACTCTTCTTTCCGGACTAGTGCTCATATTCCCAGATCTCCCTCATTTGTTGAAGTACTAGTTCCCTGTACGGTCAGGCTTGCAGAGAGCTGAGGGTGGAATAAAGCCCTCGTCTCCTCTGCCTGACCCAGCTGTCCTGAGGGGAAGTACCTCTCCTTATGCTCATGGTGCTCCCCTGTCTGCAGCTCTGCCTCCATTGTTATGCTCACAGGTGAAAAGCTGCTCTGGGTCTCTGCCCCCAAACCCATTTCATAGTCTGTGTCCTCGGGAATTATGGGTATCCTGTGGTTGAGTTCGCAGCAGCCCTGTCCTGAGCAGGCATCCGAGTCCGAGTGGGCGTACTGCACATTAACGGCGTAGTCCTCCGTGTAATGTCCCGCCGCGGCCCTGTGCACCTTCATCTCTTTGTAGAAGCAGCAGGGCAGCCCTTCATAGCTCACCTGCTCAGAAGGAGGATACAAGTGTTCGGGTGTGAAGTAGTTCTTAGGGGAGGAACTCTGAAAGTCTACACCCCGTTGACAGTGTCCTGAGGCTACAGGCCCTGCTTGGTCCAAGTCCTGCCCTTTGCTTTCTGCATTGGGAGGAATCACCTCAAAACAGCAGCTACAGGCTGCAGCCCCAAGTTCTCCCGACTCCTCCTGAGCCCCCGTCCCCCTGTCGGTTGCAGCGGCCTCTGGGGCCCCAGCTGAGGTAGTGCTCGTGTTAATGTTCTCCCTGGGTTCCAGTGGTGAACGACTGCTGTAGTTGGGCTCCAAACTGCAGTTGGAGTGATGGTCCCCCGAGTTGTATCCTGATGCGCTAGCCGGAAGCTGGAGGCAGTCATGTCCCAGTGGAGCAGGGATTGATGAGTCCTCAGTGGGGGCGGTGGTGCAACCCGAAGCACCCGGTTCCCCCGTGGAGCCCCTACAGGGACTCTTGCTCCTGTAGACATAAGGGTCGTAGTCGCTGCTCAGCGAGCTGCGGAAAGTGGAGCAGCTTCCGTAAACCCCCTGGTTGCTGACCTCAGTACAGTCCAACATGGAGTCGCTAGAGGAGCAGTGGCACTGGCCTGAGCTGCTGCTGCTGCTGTCACTACCCGGACAGTCGGCCAGGTAACCGCTGCACACAGAGCGGTGGCCATGGTAACAGCTCAGGCCAGAAGTGCTGCCATTGTCCCCTACCCGTGAAGAAGAAGGAGGTGCCATGTGTACCACTGTGGGGTACAGGAGTCCTTGCTGGAAGGCTCTGCTGTGGTGGCCCTTGTGGGCTCCTGCCCCTCCTCCCAGCTGCCCAGCCAAAGGCCCTTGCACCCCCTCTGGCTGCTGAGGGAACGACAAGCCCTGGAAGTAGTAATGCTGATACATGGTTTCATACTGGGAAAAACAAGCTGCTCGGGAGAAGCTGCGACTGTGGAACTTGGGTCGTTTAAAAGCGGTATGATGCTGCTGCGCGGAGTAGGCGGGGGGTCCGCGGTGCTCCAACCTGCAGTGGTGGGGGTTGAGTGAATGTTCCAGATGGAGGGCAGGGTGGTAACTCCGGAGGAAAGCCGACGTCGACTGGGGTGGGTACAGACCTTGAGGGTCAGAGTGCTGGTCCACCGTGAGAACGGTGATAGGGTTGCCATGGGGGTCCATGCTGGTTCTGGTCGGGTATGCCGTCACCTGGCCGGCACGGTGCACCCTGCCAGGATAATGGACCGGCAGCACCACCCGCTGCCTGCCATGGAGTGAGCTGCCAGGGTCCATGCATGCTGGTCCTGGGTTTCCCTTCTTTTGTTCTGCATCATAGAAACAGACAATAATAAATGGTTAAACATTTGCTAAAAATGACTGAAGCTTGACCTTGAACAGGTTCAAACAGGTCCATGGATTATAAAAAAACATGTTCATTACATTTTCTCACAAAATCAAATTCTTAGATAATGATTTTTGTCTGCTCAATTCTGCCCATTTTAAGCTTTCAGAATGAGTTATTGTAGGGCCTCCTGTCACTTTAAATCCAAATAAGCTGCTTCTGGCCACGCCCCCCCGAATGCAACTTTTACATTTGCACATGAGAACAGCTGCAAATAGATGCGCAATTATCATACATCTTTAAAAAGCAAAAGCGGAGCCTCCTTCACAACCAGCGAGAGTGCAGCAAGTGGTTTCTGGATGCTAAGGCAACAACAAAACACTTGTCTATTTCAGCAGCTGTTGTACACATACAGTTGTAAAACCAGATGACCAAACGTGCTTGAGCTCTGCTTGAGTTGCTAGTAGTGATGGGTCCGGCAACACCGATGCGTCGGCGCATGCGTCAAGCCCATAGACCAAACCCCGTGTCGGTGCGAGTGTTGCTTTCAGCAAGTCACGTGACCGATACAGAAACTGTTTCAAAATGACAGTGGCGCGCCAAATTGTGTTTATAAGGAAGCGAATCTGTCATCGGGATGCATTTGCCAAAAGAATTCTTGATCTTTTACGGTACAGCATCAACTATGGAGCCTCAAGGCAAACGAAAGGTTCAGTAGTTTGGGACCATTTTGATCTTACATCAGAAAATAAGGTATTGGTTATCACTTCGTTTTTGTTTCATTCAGTTTTTTTCAGTTTCTACTTGATCTATCTTAATCCAAATTCAGCTGAAATTGACTCTTAGTTTACTTTCATATTATTTTCTGCAGGTTAAGTGTTGCATATGTTTGACAGAACTGCCTTATTTAAATAAATCCACCTCCTCAATGCTGAGGCATTATAGGGCATCAGAATGAATCCCAGATACACTTAGGATAAACTCAGGTATACAGCCATTCTACAAATTACTCAGTTGCTTTTTATAAATTTTTCATATAAATTTATTGTTTACTTAATTTTTTTCTACAGCAGGAGAAGTTGCATCAAAAAGCATAACAGACTAAATTTCAAAATGTTGGAAAAACTTTTTTTTTTTTAATGAAAATTTGTGGGGAAAACAACAAAACAAAACAAAACAAAAAAAAACACAGTCCACAAGCATCCTCATTCCAAACACGTCCACTTAAATTTTCATCACTTGGTACATGTTCACATTATTTATAATATACAATAAAATACAATTATTTAAATCTTATTGTATGAGTCATGTATTATAGGCAACTAGGTTGCCTGTAGGGATTTTTAATCTCCAGCAGGTGTCAGTATTCAGTGACACAGTATCAATACAGTTTTGCTATGGGTCGAAAGGCTTCATGACGCCTCATTTACCCATCACTAGTTGCTAGGTAACAGGTGGAACTCTGCTGGGGTTGCTAGGTAACGAGCAGTGCATACTAATTTGTGACCTAATTTTCTAGACAACAAAAAAACTACTTATTGCCAGAAAACGTCCCGGGAGGCTTTTTGAAGTGCTTGGGCTTCTAAAAACAGCCCAAGCACTTGGGCTTCTTGAAGAAGAAAAACGTTGGAAATTGTATTCAAACATACCGATAATGTTGTGTCTACAGTGGGGACAGGTGTGATGCTGAAGCAGCCAGGGGTCAACGCATTTCTTATGAAACCTGTGAGCACAAGGGATCACCCGCAATTCCTGTAGATGAAAAGAGGAGGAATCAATCAATTCAGTTTATTTAGGTAATACCAATTCACAAAACAATTTCATCTCAAAGTACTTTCCCAAAAAGAGGGGTTTTAATTCATTATATACAGAAGTATATGATCAATTAAATGAACTACAATGCATGTGTAAATATATTTATGAATAATTATAACATAAACCAGTCAATCTCAGATTAGGTTAGTTGAGTCCTTTGCAGCAATCCCTCCTGCTCAGCATCTGAGCAGTTATTAATAAAATCGCCCAAAAATATTATATTGTAAAGGCCAGCTTCATGAATGCATATTTTAAAAAATCTACTGGATCACATGAGTAATGGTTCAAATCAAGTATTTGGTGTAAATATCTGTTAGCTATTCATTTGCATGTGGGAATGCGTTATGTTGGCCTCTGTCCACATGGTGGCAGCAGAGCCACACAAGTCCCAATTGTGGGTTTAATACAGCCCATAAATCTGAAGAATAAGATTCAACACATGCCTCAAACTAAACTCATAGTTATTTAGAACAAAAATAACATGTTTCTTCTGAACAAAACAAGAAGCTCACACTTGAGTATTAGTATAAATATAATTGGATTTAGTTGCCATATTGGCTAAAAGGAATTTGGAGACAAAAGCTGGAACAGTTAGAATGTTCTCCACCGAGAAGTCTCTCGTTGCCTTTAAAACTCCGTGGCTTAATACATGACTCATCTTCAAGCTCTTTTCCATCAAAGCCTTTGTTGCTTAGTTCACTCCTCAAAAACTGCTTTGATGCCATTCAGCCTTTTATATCGCCACTTCCTTCTGTGCAATCCTGGCGCCATGCTTTGTTGTGTTTTCTTCTCCTCACCGAAAAGACTCATAACCACAGAGAACACACACACTCTTGCAGACTCTGTGCCCCCTGGGGCAACAGGGTTTGTCCCTCCAGCATCCATGAATAAAGGATGAGCAATGCAGTTACAGTAAAACCCTAAAGTCCAAGACTGGGATACATATTTTGACAGTGACTCCATGGAGATTTAAAGAAGGCCGTGCTAAGGGGCTGCTGGGACAGGAAGTGTAATCACAGCCTGGTGTACTCTGGGCACCCCTTATCTCTCCAGGTGCTGTGAAAGACTGAGTTAAATGTCTAAAAAGGCGGCGGAAAGAACGTCTGTAAAAAAAAAAAAAAAAAAAAAACCTCAAGGCTACAGTCCCCAAGCACATCAGGGGGACTTCCATTCTATTGTCCACTGCAATTTTGTTTTATGTCTGCAGAATATGTCATGAACAGAAAACAAACTCAGTGGCTCCATTAACACAAAGGTCAGCTTGCTTTATATATGACCCCATTAAGCCGAACATTTAACGTACGTTGAAAAACCCTTGATAAGCCGTTGAACTTCAGTGTATTTTAATTAGTTTTAGTGATAACTGAAAATTGAGAGTGCTTGAAGGAGGAAAATTTGTAGACTTTTAAGGTGTATCTTGCATATCTGAAGACCTCTCTGTTTTCTCATAATTTCTTGGAAAATTGCTAAAGTTCAGTCAGACTAATTGAGGATCAGAGGATAGACATTTTCAAAACTCACCCTGGACTTTTAATAGGCCATTGTAACGCAAACTTTTTTGTGACTACACAATTGCAGAAATTTATGCAAAAAAAAAATAAAAAATACACTATGATAAAATTGTGATCTTGTTGCAATTTGTTTTGCAAAAAAAAAAAAAAAAAAAGTTTTAAGTGACAGCTAACTCCCATATGGTGCCGGCAGTATTTCTTACTTCTACTACACTATTGCATCAGTATTACTGGATATCAAGTTATAGACTGTGATCAATATTGCAAGTAACAAAAAGTCACATTTCCCGTCATAAATAAGTGCAAATATTGCAAATTCCCTTGCAAATATTTCTAAAGTAGCATCACAAAATCAATGTTTTTGATCGCAAAAAATAAAAATAAAACAAAAAGTAATCATGACAAAAAAAAGTATTTTTTAATCAAGTTTTATGCGACAACATCCATAAAATGGACTCTTTTCTTACCTCCCCATCGATGTATTTCTCCAGACAAATGGCGCAGTCAGAGGTGGAGCTGCTGCTCAGCGAATCAGAGGCTCCACAGCTGCTTTCACGCAGGCCCTTCCCTTTCGCCTTGAACTTGCGAGTCTCCATCTTTTCCAGTGCCTGGATGGCCATTCTGTTCATGGAGCTCTGCCGTACACAGGAAAAAAAGAATTTGTTTTCTTTTGTTTGAGAAAGTTTTGCAGAATCTGCACAATAGCTGAAAACATTCTCTAAAGCATTTATAAATGCGAGATCGGATCTATAGCAGAGAGTGGAGGTTATGAGTTAAGACTTGCCCTGGTGACATATAAGGAAAATTCACAGAAGCCACATTAGGAGCCAGATGTCTGATTATCCTCTTTGTCTGTAATTTGCGTCCTGTAACCTTAACAGATAAATGACTTTGTAGAGGTCAACTCATGAGTCATGTCCAACAGATTTGACGATTTAAAGCAGACGGCGACTCAAGAAAGAAATATTTCTGTTGATGATTAATTAAACCGCAACATGGGTGTTTCTGCCTTTTTACTCCATTGTGTGTAGATAATTGTAGATGGTTAAGATGGAGACAACAGATCAACAATAAAACTTTGGCCAAAACATCATTCCAAGACAAGGCTTTGAGGAAAGGTATGAATTATTTTTTACATTTATGAAAGGAAAAAGACAGACATTGGCCAATATCAAAGTGCATCAGCTCACTCTGAGGAAAATTAAAAATCAAAACCGAGGCAGCTCAGGCATCCTGGCTGGATTACATTCATCTTAACGGATGCCGCTGCAGGTTTTCTGCCCTGTCATGACATCTGTGTGCTTGGCGCCGTCAGCCTGCTTCTCATCAGCATTAATTAAATGCTAATTCCAATTTATGCATCTCGACATAAGCCTCCACTGAGAAGTTTTTGTCAACACACAAGAGGAATCCATCAGCGGAGCTACTGTCGCATGACCCGACGCCTGCAGTGGAGCTTTTGTAGAAAAAACCCCCAACAACAACAAAAAAAAGACTTGTGCTTCAGCGCTCACATGTTTGTAGCTAAGTGAGTTACTGACCTGACTTCTCCTTTGCTTTAGTTTGATCTTGATGAGGAGGATGAGACAAACCAGCGACACCACGACGAAGAAAGCAAGGAAGATGCCCATGTCAAAATATTCTGTAGGCTGCTGTGGAAAAAATACAATTTTAAAAAATCAATGTTAAAAAACTTCCACATGCAGCTCATAAAAAAGGTTTACATTGACTGCAAAGACATATCTATTAATTTCTATTCACTTAAAATATTTATTCCCTTGTATATATGTTCTATGACACTAATTTACTCAAGTTACAACTTTGCCATGGTTAACACAACCAAATTTGACATGACTGAACACACAAATTGTTATGGGGAAAATATTTTGTTTAATCCTCTTTATTCAGATTTAGATTTCAGTTTTCTTAGGTAGAAGTGATTTGGTCATATTTGCCCAATCTGCCCAGCAAAAGTTCATCAGTTCATCTGTCAGTTATTGAGAAAATCTCCCTTTAGGAGACCGCAGAGATTTTCAGTCAAAATGAACTACGGTAATAGTGATCCTTATTACTGAAATACCTCTTATTCTATGGCTTTAATCAAAACCTGAACATATTGGGAGAAAATGGACTGGTGTTTTGGAAAAATTCCATCCACTCAACCAGAAACCCCGACATGATGCAGCCACCACCATGTTTCATTGTAGGAATTGGTCAGGAATGGTTTCATCGGACTATAATGAAGTCTTCCACCAGGTTTTGGGAGATCTTAGATGGACTTATATGCTTTCTTTGGAGGAAAAGGCTTCCTTCTTCCAACCACACGCTTTAGGCCATGAATATGAGAATAAAGGAGACTATTCTCCCAAATAGACAATGACCCTCTCGGCAACTTGGCTAAACCAGCTTCTGTTTCTTTTCCTCAATTTTGGATGTCTCTGCTGTCCAATATCACTTAATATTATTAATGACTTTTCTTTACAGTGCGACACAACGCTCTAGATCCTTTCACTAAAGGATGACTGAATGCTGAAATTTTGTCACACTTTTATTTTTCCCCTTTTCCCTTTAACAGATTTGCTTTTCAGTAATCCTGCGGCTGAAAAAAGTTCAGAACTTTTTTTTTTGCTATGTAGCTCCACTTTGTAAGACAGATTAAAATTTTTTTCTGTCAATTTTTCCAGTATTTGATCATTTGTGTCCCATTAAACTCATAAAACTCGCTGCTTTGTTCTTAATTGAGTCTTAAGATCTAGAATAAAAGGCGAACACTAATATTTCAAAGAGGTTTATTTTATTCCTCACCAGAAAAAAAAATAAAAGGCCTTTTATCCCAGAATTTCATTATGTTAAGTTATTTGACCTTCAACCTTGCTGGCCTTTTATCAAATAGCCAAGCAAACAAACAGGCCTTTGAGCAGCTGATATTAATCTGTCACAGAGCTGTGAAAAAGCCTTCAGCCTCGGGGCACCAAGCAACTCAGAAGAAAGACAGAATGATTTCACAGCTGGAATTTACACGGGTTTCCTACATCTGAAACTTTCACCACCAGTATAAGCTCAGAGACATTTTCCACGTCTTTGTCGTGATCCAACATGTGCTTCAGATCTGTCTCACACGTGTTTGCAGCATCTTTGCTCTGAAGTTGGAGGCGTGAATGTGAACTCTTACCCTCGGCGGCCTGTGTTGGATCCGAGCTCGGGCCACCTTCTGCTTGTTGACGATGTTCATGAGCTTGACGGCGTCGTTTCCCTTTACGTAAACCACCGGCCGTTTCAGAGGATCCTCTGCAACCTGGTTGAGCTGGAGACAGAAGAAAAAATATTCTAATCTTAACAATATGCTGCTAATTTTTCTGGGGCGGGGGAGGAGGTTCTGCCCCAAGTGGAGGAGTTTAAGTATCTTGCGATCTTGTTCACGAGCGGGAGATTGACTGGCAGATTGGCGCAGAATCTGCAGTGAAGCGGGCGCTGTACCTGGGTCGATCTACGTTCCCATCCTCATCTATGGTCATGAGCTTTGGGTCGAGATCACGGATACAAACGGCCGAAATGGGTTTTCTCCGTAGGATGTCTGGGCTCTCCCTTAGAGATGTGGTGAGAAGCTCGGTCATCCTGGAGGGACTCAGAGTAGAGCCGCTGCTCCTTCACATTGAGAGGAGCCAGGTGAGGTGGCTTGGGCATCTGGTCAGGATGGCTCCTGGACGACTTTAAAAGTTGCTGCTTTGGATTTTCATGTTTTTCTCAAATGTAAGCAATATTTGGGTGCAGCTCTTCATCTGACATGAACCATTTGCCCTCAGTTAAAAACAATTTGGCAACGACAAGAAACCAGTTGCAGTTTTTTATAGGGGCGATATGTCTAACCACTTCATTATGTGGTTAGACATAATGAAGTCTAACTCACTCAAAATATTACTCAAAAATATTACTATAGACCCTTCTAAACTGTCAAGTCTCACACTAAACAGTTAATGGTTCAGCTTTAGCCAAAATGGGTGTGTCTCCATTGGTAGTGTGTTCCTCACTATGTGGTCGACACTCTGATGATGTCATTTTGTGCGTGTAGTCAGCTTCTCCAAAGTCTCTCGGTGTTTGTTGTCGGGTCCAGTGGACGCCAAATGCGCCACAATTAATAAAAAGGTTTGGACATCAAGGTTTGACCATGGAATTATGGTTTTGCCTCTTGCTAACTAATATGGTCTGATTGGGAAAATGGTGGTTGAGATATTGTTGAAATAAATCAACGGGCCAAACAACAAGCCAATCAAATCGCTTGTGCGCAGTACCCAGCTAGGTCCAGCATGCACCACTGTACCAGCATGAGTCTCTGGGTGGATCCAGAAAGGAAGAACTGTGCAGTATCTCACAAATCTTTGAAGATATTTGGATATGACTTATGACAGCATTTAATTTCCTGGATAAATAAGGCATTTTTCTAACCTTACCACAATTTTGGTTTGTTTGCTAAAAAAGATTGCTCCATATTATTGTTTCTAAATATGATGTGTAAACATAGATGCAACAGATCATCCTCTGATCAAATGGTATTCACACAAACCTATAAAACTGCATCAGAGGGTGTAAAAACACACACTCAACCAGGATGCCATTCGTGCTAAAGGCACTGCTGCATGAAACGTATGCAGCCGTGACACAGAGATGTGTCACAGCACAGAGTCTGACGTGTTTTCATTTTATGACGTGACATGACTGTGAGTACAAATGGTAACGTCTCCTCTCAGTTATCAGGTGAAACTACGCATAGGATAAAAGATATGGAAACCATAGCAACAGTTTGCCAGGCAGACTAGAAAGAATGAGTCAAGACTTATCAGTCAGTCCTATCTGTCCTCCCTGTCCTACTTTCCCCTCTGCAGGTTTCATTTATTCAGTTTAAGGAAAGTTTCTAACCTTCTAAGTTCTTGCAAAGCAGCCGTCAGCTTTGCATTATATGACAAATTTGGAGGAAAAAAAAAAAACAAGGTCAAGTGTATTAACTTTACAAGACTTCATCTAATTTTGGCCCAGGGACCTTAATTCTCCCTCAGCTCCTCCTCCCTGCCCCTCGGCCTTGCGGCTCCTGTCTCTGCTGATCGCTCTGCTCTGACTGGAAAAGCCTCTCGGGGGAATTTAACACAGCCGCCCAGCGCTGCCTTTCATGTGGTCTGCGCGCAATCCCTTTTATCTCTCAGCTACGCACTTTACGACCCAGCAGCAGAGAAGAAGAGGAAAGGAAAAAAAAAAACTCTCTCTCTCTCTCTCTGCAAGTCCAGGCCTGGTATTGCAGGGATGAATACCACAGGAGAATTCTTGTGACAAAGGCGCTCAAGGGAGCAACTGAGGCATTATGCAGCAAAGACATGGGAATCAGAAAGACTGAAAAGGGCAAGCATGTGGATGTGTGTGACAGCAGATTTATGTGACTGTACAGCATGCTTTGAGGTCTCAGGGGGTGAGGTAATGTTTTCTACCTGTGCAATTATGAGCTTCACAGTGTTTGGTCATGGTCAGGTAGAAGATAAGCTTGAATACTTCAAAAGTACGAGTTGTGGATTAGAACATCAGCAAAGAAAGTACATTGCTTATACAAACAACAAATATGCAGATGCGGCGAGGAGGGCAGGGCATGTGGCCGAGCCACTTTCAGAAATCCAAAAATGAAAAGGCCAAACAAGAAGGATTAAGTGGAGAGAGTGAACGCCTGGGTAATTCTAGGTGTGTACAAACCTGATCGATGGCATCTGGATTCTCGGATACATCAAAGATGACAGCTGTGGCTCCGCGCTGCACTGCTCTCTTCGCCTGCCAACACAGAGCACAGGAGTGATCAGACATGATCAACAAATGTGCACAACAGGTTGCATGATCAGCTGCAACCATCTTGCTTGTTAAACTGACAACCACTAGAGGGAGCTGTCTCCCAGAGATTAACCCTCTACAAGCATGCCATGAGAAAGAAGAGTAATCAAAGAGAACCAACAGAGAGAAGTAAACAAGTCAGAGATTCATTTGCTGGGATGCACATGTGGCCCTTTGGTTCATTCCTCCAAAGTCCCGTGATGTCATCCCATGTAAATCAGCACCACATTAAGGCAAACCCATGTGACAGAAACCAAAAGCAACCCCTATCCACCCCCTGCCCAAAGCCAGGACTAATGCACCAATTTTCATGTGATGCAACCCTGCACGGTAAGTGTGGAATTTGAACTGAAGTCTGCGGAGTGCGCTCGGAAAAGTTGAACAAAGTTATCAGGGGTTTCCAGCTGTTAGAAAATGTGAGCGTCTTTCATGTGAGAGGCAGGAAAAGTTACAGCGCAGAGGCCCTTTTGAAGAGTTCTGCTACAGGCGAGAGATAAAAGAAATGCTTGCATTTGCAGAACCCAAGGTATCTCCTTGCAGAATCCAAATTGGCATTCCCTCGTCAAAAAGGAGGAAAGGAAAGGAAAGCTGTTGTTTTATCTTAACTCCTGGCTTCCCCAACCATCCTTCCTCAACAATCTTGATTCGTACTGTCCTATTTAGACGACGTTTTGATGTCTGCTCTATAAGATCTAAAGGAGTGCAGCTAGGATCATATCCTGGTATTATCAAGTGCCCTTGGGTTCCTGCCAGCACTCTTAATAACTGGCGGGAAGAGGAGGGGGTGAAGATCAAAGTGACAACGCGCAGTGCTGCGACTCTGCTGCCGCCTGGCTGAAGAGTCTCCACACCAATCTGCAGGCCAGCTGAAAAGGGGGGCGCATGGTGGTATGTGTGGGGGAGGCTTTCACAGAGTGTGACGTTGATTCCTGGGGTGACGTTTTCAGAAATGAGATGCAGAGCAAGTTTCTGGACAATTTGTCCCAGAGAGGAACAGGTTCAAGGAATTAAAACAAAAAGAAACTTCAGTGACGTTTAAGAACAAAGGAATTCTGAAAGATTGCACTGTTATTCATCAGCCGCTCATTCTTTTAGCCCATGAGGAGAAGATACCATCTCCTTTTCAAGTTGGTTATTGCTAAAGCCTCAGTTATACATTCCTAATGGTTGTTTCAAATCTAGGCAAAACTCATTTCATACCAGACTTTTTTGTCAACGAAAAGTCGACATTATGTCCCGACCTTGGGACAACTCATCCCCGCCTTGTGAACATTTCATACTTTGACAAGCAACCTTTTGTAATCTAGTCAGTCTACGACAAAAAAATGTGGTTACAGTTGCTGCCTAGAGTTATTTTGGAGAGGTCAAGAGTCATCTATCATACTTCAAACAGAATGGAGTTAGGATGCAAGGTAAAGTCTTAAGACGGTATACATTGAACATTAGAGGTTTCAGATTCCTCACCAACTTGAACAGCTGATATTTCCAACCATTTGATGAACTTTGCATCTTTTAAATCATCAAAAACTTGACCATATGTAAAGTGACCTTTGCTGATGGTATGATGCAGCCTATATCTCCGACTTTGTAATTATTCAGAGCTGTGAAGTGTCTTACGCATTTCCTTACTATGACTAACGCATCAGTGTTTCCCAACCCTGGTCCTCAAGGCACACTGTCATACATGTTTTAGAGGTTTCCCTGCTTTAATGTTCCTGATTCAACTGATTGCAGTTCAACAAACACCTGTTAATCAGTCATCAATTGAAATCAACTGGACTGAATAAAGGAAATACCTAAAACATGCAAGCAGTGTGGCTTGAGGACCAGGGTTGGGAAACACTGTTATATATAATACAGTCAGAGCTTCTGGTTTGTACCTCAAAACAAATTCAGCCATGAGCCACATTGTCTCCTGCAACCCTTTTGGATTTAACCTGAAATTGGCGTGACATGAAAAAGACAAAATTTGAAACCTGTCATGCTTCAGACTGTCCCATTTGACTTTTTCGCTTGTTAAAACTGGCAAAGACTCCTTAGAAAAAAAAATAAAAAAATCAAAGCTGAATCTAAGATCACATTTTGTGACAATGTGGTCAAGTATTATGGTGCTGGATAAACATCCGCAATGTTTACTTTGAAAATATATTTAATCAAGTGTTTTTTTTTGTTTTTTTTACAAATGTATTTTTATTCATTTTATATAAGCTATAAGTCCGTTATGATATAATCTGCTCATCAAAAACATTTGGGATGAATAGAAAAGTTACATAACCAAACTAACAGAGGTCTCTAATATTGAGATGCATATTTATCATTATCTGTTGATTTAATTTTGAACGTAAACACATCATGACTCTCTGACTCAATTAGATTTCCCCTTGGTTTAATCCACAGAGAAGATGTTTATGAATCAGTCTTTTAGATCCCATTAAAGGCCAATTAACCCAGGAAGCCGATTCCATCTTTCCCAGTAGTGAAATCAGCGACGCGCCATAAATACGAGCCTCCTGTTCCTTCGCCCTGCCTCCTCTACATAAACTAACATCACCCTTTTTATGCTTTTATCCACTTTTATATTCGGAAAGTTCAAAAGAGGGAAGAGCGGAATCTCAGCTCGGCTTTTTCCCTCTCACACAGTTTTCTCTCAGCTCCACACTGATGCTGCCCCCCCTCCTCCCGGACATTTAATTCAGCACAAGTCTGCTGCTTTGATGTTAGCTTTCGCAGTTAATAATTAATAGCTCTTGGTAAGACGCTTTGAGAAGAAAGAGATCTCCCTCCTGAAGAATCTCCACTCGGGCAGGCCTGCACTGCAGGGACTTGCCTGACGACAACAAAAATGCACCCACAGGCAAACCTCTCCTTCAAAAACATGACACAAAACTACAACCTCGGACACCACAGGAAGGATATATGCTGCTAAAAGATTACTAAAAACCCACACGCTTCAATGAGCAAATGCTGTTTACTTCACAACCTCAAACCCGATATAGAATTTCAAGTGGCAGCGTTCTTGCGTAAGGAGATATTGTTCAGGCAATTTGAGATGGCATTTAGTCTTCTGTGGAAAAGAAGAATCGGATAGGAAATGCAAGCTTTTATTCATGCGCTTTTTATTGAGACAAAATGGGGATTTTAAATTTTTTTAAGGAAGTACGGTCAGATGCTTCTGCTTGAAGACGACACTGAGACAAGATAGATGAAAGCTTCATGAAGTGAGGAATTTTGCAGTAATACTCAGATTTATAGATTCAGTTATGAAAACAAGGGACTCTTCTCGCAACTTTTTAGCAAAGTTTGTTTTTTTCCTTACAGTCATGGTTAAATGAAAACACAGATACAAATCCCTTATTGGCAATAAAACACACAAAAACAGAGCTGTACATTATGTGTTGCAAATGTAAAATTATGGCAATATAAATATATTATGAAAATTGGAGAGAACTGCAACAAATGTTAGCCAATATGCATGAATTAATTCAGCTTCTATGCACCACACATCTGGAACAAATTTCCAGAAAACTGCATAGAAGCTGAAATTATTGATAATTTTCAAAAATTTGTTTATGTACCAAAACAGTAGATGCAGCCACATGTCACTTTATCAACAAAACTAAGTTGTTTAGATAAAAATAATGAATTAAATATTTTTCCAGGTTCTGGATAGACTTCTCTTTACCTGAAGTCTTTGGTTCAGAAAGACATCAACACTGTTGGGTATTTTATTATCTAGCGCAGAGAACGAACAGGGACATTCATTATCACATATCACACATTTTCCTAATATCACAAAGAAGCTGAAATGAAAAAGCCGAGATTGAAAGTGCAACCTTGCTACTTCCAAATGAGTTGAGTTTGAAAGTAGGAGCCAGCAGCTGAGATGTTGTACTTTATGAGATGATCATCATTTGTGACCTCCATAAAAGCAGTACTCAGCCAGTTTGCTGTTTTAGAGCATACATGTTGATGAGGAACAATTGATGATGTGGTGATCTATTTAAAGCTATCAGTCTACTGAGAGAAAGAGTATTTATAGGTGGGAAAAACTTGAGGGCAGCCAGTGGACATCCAGGATTTTCACCCCAACATCTGACTGTGAGATGCTCAAGTAGATTTTATGACAGCCCAGCTAGAAAGTCTAAAGACAACTTCTTCTCCTTCATAAAAATAAAGGCTTACATCAGGAAAGCTCATATTTTGTCATGATGACATTATGACTGGTGAAAGCCAAATACAGCATATCTGGTGGTAAACATTTTTGTCAAATGTCAAGCACGGTGGTGGAGGGATGATGCTGTAAGTCAATCTACTTTACATCAAAAACATTTTGAACTTTTTTGAATAATAAACCAATCTTGACTGGATTGTTTGATAACTAGGATCAGGTACAAAGTGTGTATGACTTAATTTAACTGATTTTTTTGGATCTTGATATGATTGGTGGTATTTAAGCAAACTGAACTGAAGTGAGTGATTATTTGGGCTTGTTTTGCAAATACAGGACCTTGGAGTCATTGAGTCAACCACAAACTCTTTCTGTCAAAGTGTTTCAAATTAAATGTGAGGTTGTCTGTCCAACAACTGATAATTAACGAGACAATGAATCCAAACACAGCTGCAAACTTGCAACAAAAACTAAAAAAAAGGAAATATTTGGTGTTGCAACAATCTAGTTCAGTTGCATACCACAACCTCACGTAATGCTTTATTTGCACATTTTAGTGTTAAGCAGTCATTTTTAATTCTTTTCATTTTTTGAGTGAACTCAACTTTTCAGAATAACAAAAATGTTCCATGATATTAATAACACTTCAATTGGATTTAGCCTCAAGATCTTTTGTCTGATCTGCATTTTCTGAAAAACATAATCTGTTTCTGTGTTGAGCTTCTAATTTACTTAGCAAAATCTGATCATTTGATGACAAACTTGTAAAGTCATCTACACCACCACCTGCTGATGAACTATTGCAGTCTGCTCTGCTCACCTGACGCAGTTGTAATTTACTATCACCAGGCCTGTATGTGTAGCCTGGTGCTGAAAGCCTGTAAGGATCCTTGAATGCCTGCGATCTTGTAAGAATCCAGATGTCATGGAAACCATTGTTGGTTGCCAGTGATACTAAACACAAAAAAAGAAGTTTCCCATCAACAATCAAAAATATTATTGATGGGTATTAATATATCTGAGTGTTTTGCCAATTTCTTCCACACCACTAAAACTGAATACATCATGCTCATTAATCATTCCGAAACAATTTCATAGTCAAATTATTATCCTAATCACATATCAACATTTTTACGTGTTTAAAAATGCATAGATCATGACATGATGCATCATGTAGCGCTCTGGAAATGTAACTGCAAAGCATTTGCAACTTGAGGTCTAACTCTAATGTATTTCTAATGAGGCTAAACTGTTATAAAAATAAAAAATAAAAATAAAAAGCAGTCATTTCTGTAATATTCATGGAGATTGGATCCAGAAACCTCCATGAATCTGAAAAAGTCAAGCTGCTATAAACTCTGGATGATTGGTTAAACTCGTGAGTTGCCACAAATCCCAACTTGTATAATGATGAGACAAAATGTGCTCAGATATACTTAAAACTGCAGTGGTCAGGTGTGACTGCATTGAGCTGTGACTTTTTCCTTCATCTTTTCTGAATGCACAAACTCTTACTCCCTGCTTGCATCAGTCCTCTGCTAAGTCCCAACAGGAAACAGATACAGTTTACAAGATGAGTGCATGAGTTTTCTGTTTATATCATGTTTAAAGGCATGAGGAATCTGATGTAGAAATACATGTTCAATATCAGGTCTTCATAGAAAAATATGGGCAGCGCACAAAAAACACAGCAGTCACCACCCTCTTAAATATCGAGGATCTTTTCTGCATTTTCTTTTTTTTAAATTTTCCGTTTAGATGTTTCATTTGCTCTGTGATATCAGGGACAGGTTTGCTCAGATCAAACTGAAAACTTCCAAACAGTAAAACAAGAACATGTTTGTGACAAAGACATAAATTTGGATAGAAAGTTGCAAAAAAAAAAAAAAAAGATGAAACATCATCTTTGGTCTTTAGTATAAGGTGAACTCTCAAACTAATCTGTGTGACCTAAAGAGTGGTGTGGAGGGGTGGGGGCTTCTCAGGCACTTCAAAACACTGCCGGCTTAGCAAACTGCCCACTGGCCCTAAGGCATGAGAATTAGGGAATGATCTTCCCAGAGCAAGCAGAAAACCACAGCAGAAAGTACTGAGGGCCCAGTCTAGACACAGAGAAAAATGAAAGCTATGTTTAGCATCCCTAAGTAAGCCCGCCAGCTTGTAAGATCTGAGGGAGAGACGTTTTTGCTCGTCTAGAGAGAGACTTTTCTCAGCCTTGCACCCTATCCATCACTCACACGGACAAAGGCTTCTCGGATTTCACACACCTGCAAAATAATGTATTTAGTTATGAACACATGAACGAGAGACTTGCTCAAATCCAGACAAACAAACACTGATACACCTGCAAAGCATGGCCGACATGCTTGTTCCTTTATCAAGTTACTCCCTCCGTCTTCCCTGCTTTCTTTTCATCTGCGCTTTCCTTTTTTTCCTCCTCCTCTCCATGCGTTCCCTTCCCTCTCTCTGCACTGCTATAATTAAGGCAATTAAGTCTTCAGAAGACTCTCCACTGCTATTATGCCGTAATTTCATGTTGCCTCCTGGCTTTACGGTTTATTAAAAGATAAAGGCATACTTTTCTCCCATGGATTTTCTCATATGTGGTCTCTCCTCCTCCTTTTCCCCCTCTATCCATGTCGCAGCAGGCGAGTGTGCCAAGGCATTATTTTCATTCAGCTAAAATAAAATCCTGCTTTTCAAACGAGAAAGCAAAAAATGAGAGCTGCTGTAAGTTTAGAGGGATGACTTTTGTTTTTTATGCTCCCTCATGAAGTCATCAGCTGTCCAACATCCAGTCAGACAACATTAATCACTCCATGTATTACTGTTTGATGTTAGCATATAAAGTTGATGTGTCATAGCATGTTTTTTAAAATAATTTATATTGGCTGCGGATCATTTAATCAACAGGTTTGGTACTTGTTCTGCTGGATCTGCTCACTTGCAAACTGCAAAATTAGGACTTTCCTGCTCTCGCGTACGCTCAAGCTGTACTCTGCAGCTGTTTTTGTGAAGGCAAATAACCTTTGAATCTGCTAGTAATTACTTTTTATGAATCTACTTTTACTCAGATCAGAAATATCTTGGAAATGTGGAATCTTACAGGAGTTAAAACTAGGTGAATCCTACGTCTGACTGTAGTTTTTTTTACAATTATTGCATATTCTCCAACTTTTGAACTCTTTATTCCTGTTTAGTATTAATGTTGTTCCTTCAGTTGAGACATTTTAAAGCAATCTCTTGGAGAGTTTGACACATCTTTCCTTCTTAAAAATCCTCTCCTCTGGCCTACTGGTGAGCGTGTCTCCTCAAACACCTCTCCTCTAAACAACTGCATATAAACAGAAGGTTTCCTGAATATGAAGAAAACAAAGATGGTTTGAACCACTCTGGTAACTCTGACCACCATTCTAATACCAAGCATGCACACAGGAGGTAGGGAGAGAAAGTGAAGGGTGAACTGATCACTGCTGCTTCTAACAAGTGGGGATAACTGACCTAAAATTGGCTGCAAGACTATGACTTTCTTTCCCAGAGACCAATAAAATGTTGATGCAACAGACTAAAAATAAAATGTTCCCACAAGTCAGGAGTTAATGGGCTGGTCTGGTAAATATGGCACATCATCATTCAGAAACCCACACAAAATATATTAAATTCACTCACTTTTCCACCATATAAACTAAAACAAATGACTAAATATCCACCATAAGTGGTATTTTAGCTACGTTTTACAGCATCCAGAAAATCTTTCACTAAAGTTGTCTGATCCCTAGCAAGCCAACTCTGAGCAAACATGTACCCTAAGCTGCCAGCTTGACTTTGGTGTTGGGTTACCAAAAGTGCAATTGAACTGCAAAAGTCTAAATGCAAAACTAGAATTATTAGATGTAGTTAGCTTGACTTTTACGCAAATCACTTCAATATGAAAAATGATTTACTGTTTAATCAATGTACATTCACTGTCGCAAGTTACTAAGTAAGAAAAGTCTCAAAGGTTGTTCTAAAAGTAAGATTACGCAGATGATGCACAGTTCTACATTGCGATGTCACCAAATGACTCTGAACCAATCCAAACACTGAACAAATTATTGCGTGGATGTGCCAAGGTTTCTGAAGTTCTCTTTGGATCTAAAGAGAAACGATCAAGAGGTGTTATGTCATGTTTATGATGGTGTCATGACAGTCTTACTCTCAACCTGTCAAAGAAAGTGCTACCGAGTTATAGCACATAGCTCCAGTTATTACAGCTAGAAACCAGAGATCAGGCCTGAAATCTGGGTGTAACGATGGACTCATACCTGAACCTTCAGAGACACACAAAAACAATCACAAAGTCAGCCTTCTATCACCTGAAGAACATCCCAAAAAGATCTTGAGAAACTCATCCATGTGTTTATCTTTAGTCAAATCGTTTACTGCAACAGTGTCTTCACAGGTATTTTCAGAAGATATGAAAATATCTGAGCAAGAATATGAAAAATAAGAACTGTTCATTTGAATGCCAGATTAATTTCTGGTGCATTTTGATGATCAGATGTGATACTTTTTAGTAGTCATGCTAAAGGCAGATAGCATTGTTAAATTAAATTTGTTTGGGTAAAAAAAAAAAAAAAAAAAAAAAAGGTTCAAACAAAAAAAACAAAACTACTATGATATAAAAAGTGAGGAACCCGCATTCATTTCACTTTGTACTTCATTCTTGAAATGGTCCATCTCACTCATGCTAACTTAATTAACAATTTGGTTTTCCTCAAATATTCTATATCAATAATTTTTTTAAGTAGTTCCATCCATATGATAGGAAGCTACAGTGCAATCACCAAATTAACTTTATAAATACTGTATTTACTACCTACTAAGAATGGGAGGAAAATAGCATATTTTCCAGTACCTCACACTCACACACGTATACAAAAACATCCTTTTGCCTTTTTGCTGTGATCATATTTAGATTTCTGAAAAATCCTGACTGGAGTAAAGAATTTGCTCCAGTCTCTTAAATTCAGAAAGGCTCCTCTCTTATGTGATATTTATTCAAATTAATTTGTATGAACAGAAACAGAAACACCTGCAGACTTTGTACAGAAATCAATACTTTCATATAAAGTGTTGAGGTGGATGTAATATTTTGAGTTACAGGCATATAAGCCTCAGGTTAAAAAGTTTCTTTGGTAAGAATGTACTTATTCCCAAGAAGACATGGAGCGACAGATCTGAAACATAACCATGCAGAGAAACCAATCCAGCCAAGACTGCAATGATTCATTCCTGTCTGTACCAACCAATATGCACACACTACTACAAAAAGTAAAGCAGTGATACCAGTCAGGAGGGAGAACTCGTTCTCATTGGTGGTTTAAATCCCCAAACGCAGGGAGGAGCTGAGCAACAAACACAAAACCACATGAAGACTTTTTGGAATCGGTTTTCATCAGAGGTTCAATGCTGGATGCTTCTCCACTTCTCCAAATCCACAAATTGTTAAAGCTAAAAAAAAAGGGGGGGGCGGGGGGGAAATAAGAAAAATCACTCACTACACATTTTGTTTGTCTCCATTTCAGGCTATCTTCAAAGCTCAGC
This sequence comes from Alfaro cultratus, assembly GCA_903066825.1. NCBI lineage: Eukaryota > Metazoa > Chordata > Actinopteri > Cyprinodontiformes > Poeciliidae > Alfaro > Alfaro cultratus. Next base: position 53,559 of record CAEFZX010005881.1, on the reverse strand, counting down.
TAAAAACTTAAACAACAACCTCTCTCCTGTTCTGCATCTGCCTCAGCGCACAATATAGGGTGGCTATTCACCCAACATTGCATAACGTCAATTATACAAGTGAACTGTGCGATCAAAATGTGTTTTTGCACAGGCGTGCATGTATGTGTGCGTGGAGGCACCTCTTAGGAGGCCTGCCAGTGTAACTTGGCAACCAGCCGGCCCCATTAAAGAGTTCAGGGAGGGAGAGAGGTGTACTGAGAGGTGCTTTCTCTCATCATAAGACATGTGTTTGGTACTTGTGTTACAGTGAAACTTATGAGCAATACCAAGTCTTGAAATAACATTTAGGTGATAGAACTAAAGCTGCTCTGCCAGATTTTCCAAAACGTGTCCAATTTGAACAGAAAGTTGTCTGAACTGGGTAATTTTCTTAACTATATTCTGCTATAAATGAATTGTTTCTAATCTAAATAGAAGTCTTTGCAGGTCTTAGATTTTACTTAGAAAAAAGTCCATTAAAAAATCATCACATGCTGAATCTCTATAGAGTATATAGAGCAGTGTGCAGTGGGTAATTCTCAGCATGCGATTGCCACTACTAATTATAATTACATGAGCAGATCAAATGTTTGCCAAGCATAACTTCCTGTCACATGTCCTTATAGAAGAAAGTTTTTCCTCAGATTATTGCCATGGCAGCTATAATCACTAAAATAAACATTGTACATTAGAAATAAAAAAAGGAAAAAAAAGAAATTAATGAGTGTCGTTGCAGCTACTGTAAAAATCCTACATAAATCAGCTTTCTATTATAGCCTAATTGCTAAATTTAAATAAAATGTAATAATAAATGATCAGTTTAAATAAAAACGAACCAGAGACTTGGGAGAAAAATGAATAAGCAACTTTATTGGGGTTTTCTCACCTTTTTTGACAAAAGTAGCTACATTTTGATATATAAATTACTTGGATAGAGATAAAACTGTGGGGCTTTAACATTAAAATATCACATATAAATACCAAAGATTCTTAAAAATCAAACTGTGATTGAAAAAAATATATTAAAGTTATTAAACTGTCAGTACAGTCTAAACTTCTTCCGCCAGAATAAAACTTGTTTCGCTTTTTTCAATACTATTTAGCAAAACTGCAATCATTTTTATGTCATATTAAATTTTTCATATGAAGCTCTGGAAAACAAAATTAAGAGACCACTTAAAATGATTAGTTTCTCTGATTTTACTTTTTATAGGTATATGTTTGAGTAAAAAGAACATTACTCTTTTATTCTACGAACTATTGAAAATGAGACATGGTGAAAATAAAAGAGATGCAGTGATTTCAGACCTCAAATAATACAAATAAAACAAGCTCATGTTCATTTAGAAACAACAATACTAATGTTTTAATTCAGGAAGAGTTCAGAAATCAATATTTGGTGGAATAACCAGGAGGTTTTCAATGGAGTTCAGTGCAGTAATCTCTTAATTTTTTCCAGAGATGTATAACTTAGCCAAGGCATGCAAATTCTTTCTATTAAGACCAAAATGTATTACAGTGGGCCTTCGGTATTCACAAAGGTCAGGGAGCACAACTGCTTACTTCAATAATACAAGTAAATGTATCTTAATATTCAGTAAGACACACAGTTGGATCCATCTTGGCTACAGCCAATCAAAGCCAAGAAAAATTAATTCTGCTTTACCTTTGAAATATTTTATATATACTCTTAAAAAAAAAAAAAAAAAAAAAGTCAATTGACAAATTTGTCTACAAATTGGTGAATCTGTGAATACAGAAAAGTGAAAGGACAGACGTTTACTGTATGGACTTTTTAAAGTCATAACCCACATTTTGATGAAAACCCAAAATTGAGAAAAAAAATGTCCTGGATAGACAAAAGAATACATAGGCATCCCTACTGGAAAGGTTTGGGATGTTGGGGTGGATTTTTCTCATTAGCTTTTGTTCCTTTACTCATTAGCTTGAGAAAACCAACGAGCTAACATGCTCCATTTCAAACAAAAATCCCATAAATATTGGCACTATTTTCTGCACATAAATATGCTGGCTTTGTTATTAAAGCAAAATCAAAACTATGGTATATACCTTGATCATATTTTGGGGGATAAGATGTATCCTAGTTGCTGTTTAGTGGACAAACAAGACATTCTGAGTTGCATTGAAGTGAAAGTTAAACAAATGTTTTGGAGATTGAGACCCAACAACTGATTGGAGAACAAAGTTCACCAAGTTTCAACATCAAATGAACCGGCGCAGAGCTTTAATTGGGAATTATGTGAGAAAGAGAGAATATAAATCAGGGCTTCATGTTGGATTATTGGTTAGCATCACGACCACACAGCAAGAAGGTTTTCTCCATGTTTTCTCTGAATACAGTCAAAAAACATCCATCTCATCCACTGTGCAGACACTCTTAATCATTTTCATGTTTCATTTATTTAACTTGAGACTGAACTCAGAAGTTCTTTTATAGTGACACATTTCAAAGTTTGTTCAAGCTCAGAGTTACATTTTCTTTTTAAGCACTTTTACTTTCTAGAAGCCACGTTTTTTGGGAAGAAGTGGAGCGTGACGTTAGTTCTTTCCAAACTTGTGAGATTGGATAAACAAATTGATGGATGAGTCTCAATCCCTCAATCCCACCTTCCTGACCAGCGCAGAGTCGTTTATATCTCTAACCATAAGCTTTTCTTCTGCTTTGTGCACCGCAGGAAGCATTTCCTGCCTTTCTCCAAGCGGCTCGATGTCTTTCAGAATCGCTCGCACACAAAATAAGAACGCAGACGCAAATTCACAGACTCAGACCACCACTAATCAACAAGCCTTCTGCCCATCATTCCCGTCCTGCTGAGAACAAACGCCGAGCCGGGAGGAGCGGACAACCGCTAATTAAATTTCCTCCTCTTTTCCTCCCTGTCCCCTTCCATGTTGTTTAGTTACCGGTTTTGGCCTCTGGTCTTTTGTGATTCACAGGAAAAACAAACATGGTTTCCGGCGAGGCCCAGGAACACTACTCTTTAAGTGCCTTTTTCTCCTCCTACTGTCTAAACAGGAGTTGTTTAGAGAAAAGTTACAAAAGTCTCTGAAGCGATGACAGATGAACAGCGTTTTTTCCTCCTTTTCTTGAGCAGTTTTTGTGGAGCATAATTCTCGTTATTGATTAAATCATCATTTTGAGTTAAGTTTTGCTACCCACTGCTTCATATGAATTCATAGAAGATATAATTTCCCTTTGAAGCAGCTCTACTGATCTCAGTTTTAGGATTCTATTTTTGAAGTTTAGATTTCTTAACTTGGAATAATATCTAATGGTGGGCTTAGCTTTTCCTATAACAGAAAGTTTTTCAAATCTTTCAAACAATGACAGACAAAGAAGGTAGAAAACAAAACCAGAAGCATTGAAAGAATATTGCACAAGCATATTGTGGTTGCTGGTTACAATATTAATTGAAAACAAACTAATTTTTCTTCTCTGACCAGAAGGTCAAGCTGAAAAATTACTGTTTTTCCCATCAAGTCACTATAGAAGAATCTGAATATTTATGTTTTTACTGTAAATAAAAACAAAATTGAAATGTAATCTTTAGTGCAAAAACAATAATATAGTCAACACTCAATATACATTTGTAAAGACTCAGAAATCCCATTTCTTTCAGTATGTAAACAGGTCAACAAACAATGTGCTGTTTGATTTGAGCTTAGTAAAAATCAGATAAAGGTTAGAGATGCATAATTTCATGCATAAAATAAGGATAATCACCTTTGTTTCATTTTCTGTCTGATTCAAAACTTCTTCATCAAGGTATGAGCAACACATCTTTCTTTCCTCTTTGTGTAAACATTGTTGTTACTGATCAATAAAATGTGACCCATTTATTTTATTGCTCTTTTTCTTAAGAAATAAATCAGGTCCGAACTCTAAGAACCACGGTAAATGTGCATGTCTGTAACAGATTGTAATCCTTGCTTTGTAGTTTTAACTGAAGGTAAGTCTTTTCAGATATTTAAAGATAAAGTCAGTGATGGCAGTTTGAGATGATTATTATTAAGCAAATAAAATCCAAACACAGATCTTAGTCAAGCCAAGAAATCTCCACAAACTGCCACTTTTCTTTTACTTCTAATTTATCTGAAGTCAGACGATTCTCACTAATCTCCCTCCACTTTGAATCAAGGAAACCGTGTGCCTCCCTGCTTTAAGCAGAAGCTGCTGCTTGTGCCTCGCTCTCTTCAAACATCTGTCCAGCTGTTGCTAGTGGAGCAGGATGGTGCTGCTGCCCGCTGTCGTCTCTGCCTGGGCAAAAAGCAGAGCAGTTCAGCCTCATTGTACACTTTACGTTTTGATTCTCACTGGACAACCCAACCAGAAGAGTTCCAGTCATCGAGATCAACCAAACATTTAACTGTTCAAGCTGTACAACAAGAAAATAAGCGCAGGTAGAAGCAGCCTGGTTCAGGCAGGAGATCAGGACCAGCTTCCTTCTCACTGGCTGCTCAAAACCGAGGCAACAGAGCTAGATATATTGTTTTTAGTTCATGAATTCATCTAAATCAGAACTGGCGTCTACATTAGTCGCACTTCAGGCCTACAGCTAGAGGAGGCTACCACAAAGTTAATTTAGCTCATCCTTCCTGAACAAAGTGATGTTACACACCAGAACAGGCACAGAAGCATTTATAGAGGTGGAAACAGACACTAATTGAGAATGCATTGCTATTTTTCTGCTTTTAGTGATGAATGACAGGCTTGCATTCTTCCAGAGGAAGCGTCAACTGATCACAAAGCAGATGAGAGCATGACAAAAACGAAGGAAATAGATTTTCATTTCATTAGGATTGCACCGATTACAGTTTCCTGAACCTGAAAAGCTGATCTGCCAATTCCGATTTTAGACAATAATGTTTTTATTTTTGCCTGAAAAGTCACTAAGTTGGTAAGAGTGTGGTGACTACTGTTAATCACACACATGAAGATATGACCTGGTGGGCCTGCTGAATCCAAAGTACTAAACACTTTCTTAGATATTAATTTAAGATATCTGGTATGTTGTTGTTTCACCTTGTGTGAACTATCCAACAGATTGGTCAACAATTGCACACAAAAGAGGGACAACTGCCCTTCATGAGCCACTCCTGTTTGATTACTTGTCAACAGAAATAGGAAATTATTCAATAATGACAGCAGCTCAATGGATTTATGCATATACAGTAGGAGTGGTGAAGACGACATGCTGGAGTTAAAGCCAGGCTGATGCGCTGGTCTGAGTATTTCAGAAACTGCTGACCACACACAACTTTATCTCGGTTTTGCAGGAAATGGTTTGAAAAAGAGAAAATATCCAGTGAGTGGAAGATCTGTGACAAAACATTCCTTATTGACTTTAGAGGTCAGAGAAGAATGGACAGACTGGTTTTAGATTAAAAAAAACACCAAACAAACAACAGGTCAAATACACATGCCTGAAAACTAAGATATGCAGCTTTGAGGACTGTAACTTCTACCGACTCCACCCAGCGCCCCAGAAAAACAATTTCTGAACTGCAAAGTTACTAGGTGTCACTTCTGTCAACCAAGAACAGGATATATAAACTACAAAAACGTCCATTGGATAACAACAGAGGAGTCTTAAGTTTAGATTCAAAATTCGGATTCAGGTGTGAACAGCATAAAAAGTATGGATCCATCCTGCCTGGTATCAACACTTCAGGCTGATGGTCGTGATCTCCATCCCCTTTGGTGACCACAGTGCACCAATCCCTTCTCAATGTACCAGATAAAAAAGTTTAAATAATCTCAAACTGGTTTCTTAAACATGAGTGTGTAGTCCAATGACCTCAACAATGAAATGTCAATCCAACAGAGCTCCTTCAGGATGCACTGGAACATCAGATCTGATTCATAGATGCAAAGTCAACAAATCCTCATCAACTTGATGCCATCATGTCAAAATGTACAAAAAATAATTGCTGAATTTATGCCATGAAGTAGTAAGGTAGTTCCAACAAAGTGTTTCCCATAAAGTGGCTGGTAATTGTAAGAGTTTTGTAAGAGTCACTCACAAAATACATCTTAAGAGTCAGATAATTACCCAAAGAGAGATTTATCATGTGTTGCCACATTTCCGTCATGTTCCCTTAATGGTATTGTCATATTGGGCTCTAATAAGTAAAATCCCCACTCTCTGCCAGACACATTCCTATTCTCCGTCCACTTCCTATCTACATGTTTCATTTCTCCTCTTCCATTACCTCACCGTACTAAAGTGCAGCCAGCTCCGATGTTGCCCCCATATATCCGCACACACATCGTCTGTCTCCCTCTGCCGTTTCCAACTTTGCCGCCCTGGCACGACTTAAAAGAGCGTTCAAACCGCAAGAGCAGGATAGTTTTCACCCCTGCTAACCCTCCACCAGAGGATTTGTGTGTGCATCAGATTAGCTGTGTGGGACCAGGAAGCCTTAGTTTCCAGCTGCACTGCCAGGCCATGTGCCCAGGTTTCAGACAACTTCCCTTCTGATTCACACAGCCAGGAGAGCAGAGATCCTCATCCACACAAGTGTGGGCTTAGTGGGAGCTGCAGAGAGAAAAGACGGGGCTTTGTTTGGTGTGGGCGGATGTCTGTCTTTTCTGAGATTTACTCCTTCCAAAGCTCATCTTTTGATCCAACGCAGGACCATCTCTGAGCCGTTTTTATCCTAAAAGTGGAGTGTGACTTTTTGAATAATTATAATTATGAAACATGACGGTTAGACGGGGAAAACAACTTGCCAGAGATGCTAACCAAACTTTCCTCTTTTCCATCATTTCCGACTGTCGTCTCCCATCACCTTCTACTTTCTCTCCCCAATCTCTCTCTCATCTCAGGTCCCCGGGGCTCCTTTCTTCTCTCTTTAAATAGAGGCCTGAGCTGTGAAGTCTAATAATGGTCATTTGGCCTCCTATTGAAAGCCGGGTAATTCGGCCCAGGAACGGCTCACTTTGAGCCACATGACACAAGGAGATTCCCAGTGACCATGGAAACAAGCGCAGTGGGATCCCGGGTGCCTCCAACTGCCGTGAAACGTGGTGAAGCAGTGATTTAAGAGGAGGGGAGTGGGGTGGGGGTTATTTGGGATTGAAATAGGAAGGAAGGTGAGGGCTCCAACACAGGCTGGTCAGAGTGGAAACCTCTCCCGACACCCCGCCAGGAAGAGCGGCCAAGATAATATCAGCAAGTTGAGGCGTACACAAACATGAAAGGAGAGCCTGGGAGGCAAGCCCCTGAGTGCTCCATGCTTCACAAGTTGTTTTTTTTTTCTTACTTCCTTAACCTTTTTTTCCCTCTGTGTTCTCCCTGCTGCTCCTCCTCTCTTTTGCAGTTTCTCTTTCTATCCCTCCCTCCATGCTGCTGTGTTTGTGCAGTGGCTTTGAAGCGCCGAGCAGGGGGAGAAATGGCTAAGCTGTTAGCGCGCACTTTACCCCGCAAGCCCAGAATGCAGCTGCAGAGCTGAGCTGGATTTGGTCGTAAAGTTCATTTAATAACGTGTTGATTGGATTCAAAGTGTTAACACACAACCATTAGTCTTTAAAGGATCAGAGGAAACAAAAAGTATCCTTGAAAAGAAAGCTGCATCACTCTCCACGACTACTGGCATCTCTGTAAAGATGTGTAAAAAGCCTTGAAATTACATTAATCTTATCTTACTGTTGTATGTTTTCCCCACTTTAAAGATGTATTGTGCATATTAGATGTTCTATACTCTAATGGGACTTGAACTTGGGTCATGTGATTTGGTTGAATGAGAAAAAGTTATAGTTTTTTTGGCAGCCAAGAGTCCAGGCAGAGTCTGGAGTGATTTTTGTTTTTAAACGAGAAAAATGAGACACACCAGACTTTTCCTTTTTATATTCTTTATGGTTACCAATTCTGATTTCTTTCTTGTCTGAACTATAACGTCCTGTAGATTCCCTGACAGAGTTAGTAGTTTCCGATTCAACAGATTAGCTCTATTAATGCATCAAAGCAAGTCTTATCCAATCTCTGAAACTCTTAAATTTCAGGTATTATTTTATTCTGTATTTATTATGCGTGTTCAGTATTTATCAAGTCACAATTGTTCAATTCTGATGTTGGCCAGTTGATTGGTGCATCTCTTGTCTTTTAAGTTTGGGTGAAACTCAAACTCAGCCCGTAATTTATACAGATACCATCTGTCATTTCAATTTTTATTGAACAAACATGACCAATACTGATTTCCACTTATCAATTTTAAACCACACATTTTATTAGAACTCAACCTGATATGAGTGTGAGGTAGATTCTATTTCAAATTTTATGAAATATTTTCAAGACTGAGAGTGAAAGAAAAAGACTTTTGAAAGGGAACTTTTGTTGTGTTGAAGCCCAGCAGAGCTTAATTGACGAAGACGAGAGTTTTGTGACGTTACTAGTAATTAGCCTCAGTTCTGGTTCATGGAACAGCTGCCTGAGTTAACCACAGTGTTTTACACAACAAAAGATATTGATTTTCAGTTTTCATCTCCCAGCTGAAAGGAAGTAAGCCCCATCAATTTTGCACAAGCACAGGGAAAAATTGTCTCATCAATACGCTGCGCCATGAAAAGATTTCTTTCACAAAGTCGGAGCATAATCAAAGTTCTTCTGTATTGAACAAAAGAGGCTCTTGTTAATCGATAACTACTGTGGCTTCACAGTACTTTACACACAGGGTCTGGAGTTTGCAGAAAGAAGAGCTGTATTGATTTTTTTCTTTTCTTTTAGGCTCCATTCTTCACCAAGTTCTTCTCCAGTGAGAGAAGAAAAAGGCACCAAAAAAAAGATCATGATGAGACAGAGACGGTGAGTCATATTCAGCTGTCTGCACCAAAACAAGCTGACAGACCAGCCTTCTGCTCGTCTTTTCCACACCACTCAACACTTGATGATGAGCATATACATCGTTTTCATTCAAAGTAGCCAATTATCTCACTGATTGGGCTGATTTCCATTTTTTTTACTGTAGCTGGGACTGAAAGCAAGGTCAAGCACAGGCCTTTTTAGTGGAAAGTCGTTACAACAAGCCATATGACACCCTACTGGCACTGCTGTGGCCTCGGGGTGACCTCTAACACACACCTGAGTGTGTAGAACAGCCAACCTGGCCAAAGGCTGGAAAACCAGTCGCCAGTAACATCACACTTATCTGTCTGTTGCCATTTTTCCTCATCTTTTTTTCTTTTTAAACGCGTCTACCCTCTCCTAGCTGCTCTTGTGTGCCTTCTGCACCCTGGTCTTCCCCCTCTCTCCCGCTGCTTTGCAAACATTCATGCACACTCTGGCAGCTAAGGCCGACATGCCAGACACAGTTAAGAGTCCGAAAGCCACTTAGCACTAAGATGCAGCAGCTGTTTGCTCTGGCCCGCTGTCCCGCAGTGCCAGCTTCGTAGGAAAAGACACGCTCGTTCGCGCACTCGCATTGTTCCATGGCAACTGTGGTTTTAGGATCATATTTGTGTCTCTGTCAAAGACGGAGCTTCCCACACAGGATGCACTTTTTATGGTAGTGTGCCTCTGGCAAAAGAACTTTAAAGCAGTGAGGTTTATTTCTGGGAGGATGTCAATAAAGAGTTCTGAACTTTTCTCCTTGCCCCAGCTATTCTTAAATGCTTTTTTAGCAGCCGGACTGAGGCCAGCTGTGACTGTTGCGTTTGGCTGGAGTTTAGTGGAAATGATCACAACTTCGAGACAAACTGGTTAAGGGCAGGACAAGGCCACACAACAATCACATACCAGGGAGTTTTACATGTAATGCCAGCCGCAAGCTGCATAACTCTGTGGGAGGATGGGTCATATTTTTCTTTTTAATTTCCAATACACAATCTCTTCTTTCTCATCGTCTTTATGTTAAGAGGGCCTCCGGCAGGATGAAAGACAGAGGGGCCCGGTTTGGCCTGCTGGACTTACACCACGGTCCTTGAAAGAGGAGCTATGGACTGGCACGGCGTCAAAGACCCCCCGACCAGTCCGAAAGCCAGTGGCATGACTTTATGTTCCAGAGGAGCTGCCAAAGACTGCAGAGTATGTGTGCGAGGCGAGCACGCAGAGCCGGGACGAAGGTCAGTTCTGAGAAAGTCAAGCAGCAGGAAGGAAATGACTACTAAGAACACGTTACCGAATGCAATAAATAGTCCAACTGGAGAACGGATGCATGCATGCAGAGGTGTGAGCATGATTTACAACATCTACAAACAGCCCAGAGGAGGCAAGGACTTGATAAGCTGCAGCTGAAGTGAGTTAACATGCAACACCAGGGCACTTTGTTATGCAGTGGAGCTCTGGCAAGACAGACTCTTTCAAAAATAATCATATGCTTTGAACCTTTCCCCGTTTTTTTTTTTTTCCTCTCGATGTAACCTCCATGCAAAATATATTTTCTGTGATCGACCAAAGTGCATTACTGAAGTGGAAAGAAAGTGGTTTCACAACCTTTCAATTAAGGCTGGGAAATAAATCAATAATATATATCATAATAGGCATGTGATCAATATCAGTAGAAATTTCATCTAATAGATTGTTCAATAATTCCACTGAACTCCAATCCAGACCTGCACAGCATTCAGGGGATGTAGGTAAAGGAATGGCTTTAGCTAGCTAAGGATAGCTAAGCTAGGTGGGTGGGTGGCATCAACTAACTCTCTCATTCTTTGGTTACCTAGAAACCTGCACATCTTGTGCAACTTTAGTAACTTGCACAGCAGCAGTTTCATGTTTTGCTACTATGCCTTAAAACTGCTTAAATATAAAAATTGGTGGCATGTAATGAAGAGAGAAATTGAGTACAATAGTTTAAGAAGAAACTACAAAATGGGAAAGATGGTATCACCAGTTCAGAAAATCAATAATTATTTATATTGACTGAAATAAAACGCATATCTTGATAAATTTTTCAGTCCTACTTTTACCTAAAATAACCCCCAAAACAACTAAACAATGGGGAATGCATTAGGCCCACTACTAAGATCTCCAAAATCTCTAAATAAAGTCCAATGCAACCACAGTTGTCTTCAGGAAGGAGATTCCTAATCAGAGAAACTACAAAAAGACTCATAACTCCGGAGGAGCTGCAGAGAGCATTAACTCAAGTAGGAGACACTGTGAACAAGACAGTCATTCATCACATAATTCAGAAATCTGGTCTCCATAGAGGAGTGGCAAGAAGAAGAGCGCTGGTGAAATAAAGCCATGAGAATCAAGTCTGCAGTTTGCTAAAACCAATGTAGGGACACAGCACACATTCAGAAAAAGTTAGAGGAGTCCAAAATGTATACTTTCAGCTTCTATATGAAAAACTGTGCAAATGGTGCATAAACTAAACTTAGATTCTTCTTCAACTTCTTCCACATTCAAACACAGATCGATAAGTAACTTGGAGCCCAATGCCTTTCACACAGACACTATGACATATGTGTGGGGGCCGAAGGACAGCAGGCCTTCATTTCACCTTACAGCATCTGATACAGGACAGTCCCATCAAAACCTGTCAGACATAAGACCTGAAACTAGGTCAGTTAAAACTACAGTGATATCAAAGCATATTCATGAGCTAGAAAGACCTAGCCAAAGTTCAAACCCTAATCCAACTGAGTCTTTGGGAACATCAAATTTCAAGTTTTACCAGACACACTGTGCACATGAAACTGACTGATGATCCAATAAAAAAAGAACAAAATTCTGTCTCTAGATATGAAAGCAGTTAGACATTTACTCTGAAAGACTTGCACTCAAGTTATTATTTGTGTTTAGCCTTCCTGATCCAGTAGCTTATAGCACACATGCTACATTTTAAAATGTTCAGAGAAATGTTCCGTACCACACAAACTGTTTCTTCAGATTTACAATTATGTAGTGTGATTCTAAAATCCTAAATAAAATATTTACACTTTTGGGGGTTTAACAAAAAAAAATTATTTTTTTTGCTCAAACCACATAAAAAACACCTGAAAAAGGCTTTGCTGCAGTTGGAACCGATTTCTTGTAGCTCTTTTCCTGCTCTGAGGGGAGGAGCTGCTGCTGTGGCACACTGAGGTCAGAGGTTTAACAGTCCTGGAGCTCTCACAGGAACCACACAGGAAGAACGGGAAAAAACTGTGTACATATATATGACACAGCAGCACTTTAGTTTGGTTTGCAACCAGACTTCAGAGGGTGGTGTGACCGACCTCGCTTCCATGTCTTCCTCAACTGTAAATATTTTAGATGTTGGAGCATCTCGGTCTCAGTGAAAGCAGCAGAAAACTCCTGATTCACTAAATAATCAAATATAGGAAAGAAAAACAGTACTTCTTATGAAGAATGCTTCTTCACACCAAAACCTACAGAAGTGTACAAAGTGTACATAGCTAACAAAGGCAAATAGTGTTACTTCCACAGATGCTAAATGATCCCTCTTACTTTATATTTTCGTAATTAACAGTATTTCTGCGTATTTCATTGCAACTCTGAGTAATACACGTTGAGCAGAAATAAATGTATACCAACACCATGGACAGCAAAGTGGCAGCAAAGTGGGTTCAGTCAGGGGCCAGTTGGGCAGGGCGGGGGTTGCAGATCACAGGACCAGACTGTACAGGGTGAGTGTGATGGAGGGCACAGGCTCCAGAATAGGCCTGGGCATTGTGGCCTGGCTGGCCGGGCAGAGCAAGCAGACTGGCGGGGGGTAAAGACTGCCCTGTCTGGCCTGGCAATCGTGCCGGTGCCAATCGCAGAGCACCCAGCTGTGTTTGGGCCCGGGGGCGAGGGATTGTCAAGATGCAACAATGGACTTTCCCTTCTCTAATTATAGTTCTGGCTGGATAAACAAAGAGGAAACCGAGTGGTCTAGAAGTTGGGGAGGCTGGATGGAGGCCAAAAGGTCACAGGGCAAGATTCCTGCCATCCTGACCGAAGTGTCTCTTAGCAAAACTTCAAAAGAGAAGGTCTACAATGGCCAGCTCATTAGCAGCCTGCTTTGATTGAGTCCACTGAGTAAAAGGTGAGGGTCTTTCATCTTTGGGGTGACCTTGTGATTCTGTTTGACACACCAAGTACTCTACTATAAACTAATCGGAGCTCTAACCTGCCTATCATATTTTTTAAGTCGTTTCTGGTAATAATGGCTCTCTTTTCTATTTTTTGTGATAATCTGAGCTTTATCACAAAACCAGTTCTCCAAATGAATTGAAGATTGTGTGGATGTAGGACAGGACAGTGGATGAACATGAAGGAATTTTCCCTCCTACTCTTTTTTTAATTGTGTCGCACATTGGAAGGAAAAACAAAAAAAGTATAAAGGACTTTTTTTTCTCTTTCGTGCTACCTCAAAAAACTTTTGGTTCCCTTGCAATAGGTTTTGCGTTCGCTCTCAATAATGTAGTGATCAGTTCATGCAGCATAATTGAATACTGAAAGTCTTACGGTGGCCATCGTACTTTCTGATATAATATTAGGATTTCATAAGGTTTGTCCACATATGTTAATATCTCGGTTGTGAGATATCTGAAGTTTTATATCTTTTTCTTTAGGACAGAAATGCACCACAAAGCCATGTGCAAAATGCAAAAGCAAAGCAGGCAAACATGGGCTTCCCATCTCGTAAGATGGAACGAAAGAAAAAATACATCTAAAATATTTGGACTATTTCTGAGTTATTTTCGTGGGGTAATAAAATCATCTGACAGTTTTGATTGTGTCTTTTTTGTGTTGGTAGTCTGAATGGTTAATGAAGGACCGTTTTCATGTCCGGTTCCATCTCGACCTTATACAAACAGACATAAACATGCAGTGAATAAATGGAATTTCAATCAGTTTTTTGCACCAAAGAGTCAAGACTATTGAAGCACATTTTCACTGAGGCTCTTTAAATGAATATATATATATTTGAAATTTTAAATTGACATTTATGCCTGCATACAAAATGTATTTGCTAATTCTTGTTGTGAAAACCTATTGCGAAGTAATGCAAAAAACCTTTCTGATTTTTATTTGTAAAGAAAAAAAATCTGCGCCATCAAATAAGTTGTTATATTTGACATGTTATTTGTGGATTTAATGTGACAAAATTTGAAAAATATTTAGGGGTATACTACTGCAAGCCCACTATAAATACTAATTCACTTTGAAGAGACTTCTGGAGAAACGGATAACTTCAAGCGTATTTGTTAGCTTATCCTTTTTTGTTTTTCTAAATTAAAACCTCTAATTAACTTATCCCTGGTCTTTTATAGTTAATCCTAGTCTTTATTTTGTTTCTTGCTTTCCGTTGCTAGGAGAATACAAACAAAATCTCTTACCACACCCATCCCCAGATTCCCTCCTCCTCCTCCTTCCTCCTTACTGTCCTCGGACCCCTCTGGAGTCTTGGAGCAATATTTTATCATGCTCTAATTAAATGTTTTCCTTAATGGAATGTACCAACATTTCCCCAGAGAATGGCTATGAGGTGGGAATGACTGCAGCCTCATTTATCCTGTGCTTTCCCGCTGACAGAAAGGGAACAGCCATTCATGATTTAAGGAGCCCTTACGCTGTCTAGACATGCTAATGCACTTTCCTGCTACCGAGATTATGCTGAGACCCAGAAATGGAGCAGAATTCCCTCTCAGCTGTAAGAGAAATTCTCACTGGAAAATCGCCTTTGTTAAGGTGATGGTGATATTTAAGGAGCTATCAGAACGAACAAAAAAAGGCTGAATTAGCTTTAACTTCAGCGCTAGGAATTGTGATTGCAACAGCATTTCTGCTAAATAGTCAGGAATAGTTTAGAGCCTATTTGCCATTACATATTTGTAAACAGGTCATCTTGTATTTACATTTTGTAAAATACCCAAATCGGTAAGTATTTGAATTTTAGTATGCATTGTTTTCATTGATTCTGTGCCAAATGACTCATGTAAATGAATAATAAACTCTCATCAACCTCTTTCTGGTATTTATTATTTATTACTTATAAAAATGTATGACTAGATAGCAGGAAATTACTTATAATCGTTGAATATCAATTAGATATTAAATGTCTTCTTCATCGAAGTGGTGTGTTTGTATTCATCTACTCCTGGTCAATACTTTGTGAAATCGTCTTTTGCTACAAATGCAACCACAAGTCCTTTGGAGTTTGTCTCTTCTACCTTTGCAGATCTAAAGTTTGAAATTCTGTTTTGTTAAATAACTCAAGGTCAGTTAATATACTTTGATCTAAAGCATCCTTTAAAAGAGGTCTTTCCTCAGAATTTCCTTCAGCATTGCCCTGTATCCAGCTGAAGCATGCCCACAGCATGATTCTGCCACCACTGTGCTTCGCTGTGAAGGAATGGCATTCATGGTGATGGCTATCTGCAGTCGTAAAAGGTTAATGTTTGATGTTATTTGATCAGTTTGTTTAGGCAAATAATTTTTGAGATATTGTTTTCTATTTTAACTAGACATAGACCACAGCTGTAGCTTCGTTCCGTGTGGCGACTTGGTTAGTGGATTTTATTCTGCGATTCAATTCAGAAAGAGCCTGTTCTTTACCTTTCCCAGGACCGTGAGGCAGCTGGGGTCCAGCTCGGGTTGCTCCAGCTTCACAACGCCGACCCAGCCGTACTCATAAAGGTCCTCCTCGTCATTGTTGTTGCACAGTCCCAAAGGATGCATCTGAAAAAGATGAAAGAAATGGGTAAGAAGTGCAACTTCCTTTGAATCCTATGTAGCCAGCTGCATTCTCATTTTGCATCCTTTTGTGTAAAAAAATCTAATTGCCTTTTAAGTCTGGGGGTCTTTTCCACCACACTTCAATAAAACTGTTGTTCTGAAGTAAAGCACTAGCTTACAGCTGCACAGTTCTCCCTTGGATACCTGAATCTGTTGAGAGAATATGCTAATTTGGCAATTCATAATCAACTGTTTTCCTAATGAAACAGAAGACCTTAATAGCATTTCACATCTCTGCAACCAATTATCGGTTCTAAAAGGTACACTAGGGTTTTCCACTGTAGCAAATAAGCAAAACAAGCTTTTATTCACCTTCAATTATTTGCAGAGGATGAAGATTTTTGCTGAAATTCTCAATCTTTGTCTACATTACTGCTAGAAAGATTAATGTTGCTGTCATTTCCATTGTACCAGTGCATATGTGCAAAGACAGTAGAGATTACTCTGTATATCATTATGCTGTAAATAGTACGGAGATGTCTTATAGCACACCGAATGCAGCGTATCAAACTTTCCTCAGATGTTGTCTCATTACGTTTTCGGCTGCTGAATTGGCCCACTTCTCAGCCAGAAAGCTCTTTAGAGCCAGCACCAACACAGCGCCTAAGCAGCGGATTAAAGGTAAGAGGGTGGCAGACATCACAAACACCGACTGCTGCAGAACGGCCTAGAACAGGAATGTAGGTGGCCTCTAGAATTTCAAACAAACAAAGGCATTCAATCCGAGGCTCTTTATTACTTGTTCAACAATAGAAAGATGCTGATCTAGGTTAAAACATAAAAATAACATAAAACTTTTTCACATTTTAGAAACAGAAAAGGACTGGTCTCAGTTCCAGGGGATTTGTTAAATTATGAAATAATTAAAAACTGAACACACTGTTTGAATTACCTGCAATAATAAGTAGGTCAATAATGTAGACAGACAGCGACTGAATGGTAATTATCATACTGTTAGGAATTTAAAACCGTAACGTAGTGGCTTTAATAATTGCTTTAAGGGCACTTTCACAAAAAAAGGTAATTACTCGCAGTTTTAATTTGAGAGCTACATACAATCAGCATGTCAGAGAGGGATAATATATAAGCAGACAGAAGATAGATTGTTGTAGCTACTGGTATAATGAAACTTATTTTATTTCCCTTAATTACATATTTCTTAAATTTTTTAATTTCTGAAATTCTTGCAAAGCGGATCATCTGACACAAAAAGAAAATCATTTACAAAATCACCGAGTCAAAAAAAGTAAACAAAGAACAATAAGACGAGCAAGAAATTCAAGAAGAACAGAGATCAACTGTGGCTGACAGCCATTCATGAGGATGAAATGATGATGAGTTTAAACATGCCTGGATTAAAACTGTAACCAAGCGGAGTCCCTAAATCCTTGAATCCTTTACCAGACCTGGCAACAGTGCAAAGACGGGCTCAAGTATTAGCATTAGAACTGGGCCAAGCTGACCCGCAGGCTACTTATCCTATTAACCCAGAGACCACGGCTCTCCAATCAGGGAGCTCCCAACTACTCTGGCCCCTGGGCCACTGCCGATGACCCAAGATACCCTTCTCTTGCATGTGACACCTGACCTTTAAGTCCCACTTTACTGCGCTTGGAGCAGGTTAGCTGTGCAGTAGCCCAAATGGAAAGAGAGGCTAAAAACAAGGCTAAGGGGGTCACACGCCTGACCTGAAGTGTTTTTGGGGAGGATTTACCCAGATATAAAGGAGGTTAAATGCAAATGAGATGGTCAACTGGTGAGTCATGAAGAAGCAGCTTCTCATTAAGGATGAAACTCAATATAGATATCTGACAGAATACTGAAAATACAAGACAAAACTGAGGAATACAAGTCTGATACGTTTTCTTTTGGATTTCTAAAATTGACCTAGCAAGAATAATAATAAAAAAAAAGTCCTCTTTGAATCCTTTTCCTCCTCCTCAGCCCTCCCACACACAGACTGGATGGACTATGATGAAACATTAAAGAATGAGCTCAGATGTTCAGTTGCAAACCTTTGAGACAAACGGATCTGTCTTTCAACAGAACAAAGGAAAACATGAAAGATTTTTAAAAAATTCAGGCTAAGCTTGCAAAACACAAAAACATCTTTTCACAAATACACAGGATGCAGCCTTACATAGATTTACCAATCATTTCTTAAAGCTGCTTTAATGTTACTGGAAGAAACACAATTTTGACACATATTTCCAGAGTTCTTTTTTTTTTAAAGTAGAAATCTAAAAGTGATCTATGAACTCTGAACATTATGGAGGCCACAATCCACTGTTCTTACATGAACGCTGAAAGTCAATGACTTGATGAAACCTGCTGAAGGTCCTGAACTAGAAAATCTTAACTTAAATAATAGAGTGAACCTCATGTTACTGTTTGATAATAAGGATCAAGTTAGAATGTATGTAATAGACTCAGATTAACAATTACTTTCTCCATATACTATTACTATTTTTCCTTTTCACACTTTTCTCAGCATAGAAACCCTGAGCTATTCTGCTGCAGAACTAAAAACACAACATGCAGGAATATTTTTGTAAGATGCTGTCTTTTCCCCTGCAGCTATAAGGAGTGTCAAACCTGAAGAAGTGAATCTCAAGATTTCCTTCAAAACATTGAGATTTTTACACAAAGCGTTTCTCTTCGCCTCTGTTTGCCAGTGTCTCTGTTTAAGCGGGGACCAGGAAGCGGAGCCCTGTTGGCTGTGTGATTGTGACCTCGCTCTCCTGCTTGGCTAACAGTTTGGTTGGCAGCGGGGAGCCCCTTGCACACTAGGCCATTGTGCAAGGGGCTCTTGGACTCCAAATGGGACAGTGTTGTTGTTGTGGAGCATGTTGTTATTTTAGAGGCTGGCCATTGCGCCATTATCTCTGACCACGCGGGGATTTTTCCTTTTTCTCAGATGTTGACGTAGGCGTTGATGGATGTGGGGATGGGAAGGAGCTCGGTTTGGAGGACAGAATGGCGAGGAGTTGAAGTGGGTCACGCCTTCAAAAGATACACCAACGCATTTGTGAACCTGTCCTTGCAGACAACTCTGGACCGACAAGTCAAACTTTACCATTCCAGTCAGAAAACTCTGCTTTTCCTCTCAGCACCCAGGGTTGATGGGTGAGGGTGTCTGGAGCCCCTTTAGTGCCACGAGGAGGCAGATCTGTTCCTGCCCCCGTCTGTCCAGCCTCTGGGGGAAACTGCCTTTCACATGAATATCCTGTTACACAGACCACACTCTCAATGAATCCCTGGCAGGGATTTAACCTCCACCTGTCAGTTAAGTCCACCACTCCCCTCCAACCATCCACCTGTGGTAAAAGTACTTGTGATACTGCCGTGCAATAGTCTTCAACCACTGTTTTGCTTCCAAGGAGCCAGACTTTTGCAATGTTTCAAGGTAGTCTTGGTCATTTTTTCCCAGGATTTCCTGACCTACTTTGGCTTCTTTTTCCACAACTTTTGACACTAAACCTGCAAACTGATCAGTACTGATCTCTAGGTAAACTGATCTCTAGGTAAACTGGACTTGAAGAAATAAAAGCAGCTCTAACAACAGTACTAATTTTTATAATCCTATTCTATATTTCTCAATGGAAAGTCAAATGCAAGCCACACCAAATAGGGATTGGCGAAATAGACTTAAAGTTTTATCACAACATTTTGTGATAACAAAAGTGCCAATATGAAATATTAATTACCGTATTTTCCGGACTATAAGTCGCTCCGGAGTACAAGTCGCACCAGCCATAAAATGTACAATAAAGAAGGAAAAGACACATATAAGTTGCACCGGAGTTTAAGTCGCATTTTTGAGGGAAATTTATTTGATAAAATCCAACACCAAGAACAGACATGTCATCTTGAAAGGCAATTTAAAATAAAAATAGAATAGAGGCAACAACAGGCTGAATAATTGTACACTATGCTAACGTTACATGACAAACGATGAACTGAGAACGTGCCTGGTATGTTAACATAACATATTAAGAGTTATTCAGATAACTATAGCATAGATAACATGCTAACAAGTTCACCAAACCATCCGTGTCCAAATCACTAAACACAATGAAATCTTCATCCTCGATGTCGCTTTTAAACAACGCCGCTAACTCCGGAGGTAAAAGAACACAGGCCTAGAGTGCCCTCTTGCAGTTTAGTGTGAAAATAACATGTGATATGATATAATAATGTGCTAATAATTTCACACATAAGTCGCACCCCCGACCAAACTATGAAAAAAATCTGCGATTTATAGTCCGGAAAATATGGTACTCCTTTTTCAGGTAACTTTGTCAATGACTGCATGGTACAGCAATGTTACCATGCAGAGCACAAATATTGCTCTTGAGAAACATTCCCATTTAAAATATAATTCTTTATGACACCAGTCACTTAAACTAAACAGCACACAGTAACTACATTTAATCATATTTTCAAATTTATTGATACTCTTTGAATACAAGGTGGATAAAATGGTAAAAAATAATCTGATCAATACAGTCATTTTGGGGGGATTGCAAACATCTTTAATTGTAATTTATTGCGATAATGACAAATAAAAAAAATAAAAAAAATCGAATGATAAATACAATATCCCTACAATCCCTAAGGTCCATCCCTACCATCTAAAACTGTTCTTTCATTGAGACACATTTCTATCAACAATTGATTAACAGCCACATCTACCTTTTTGCCCTCTCATCTCCCAAATCATTTGCCCCCTCACATATTTTCAAACCAGCCAACATTTGCTGCTCTCACCACAACGTGTGCAGAAGCTCTAATAATCTCCATTTGTTGTGCAGCTTCTTTGAACATCTTTATGAGTGCATGAATATCCCTAGGACCAATAAAACTTTTCTTTCAGAAACAAAGCAGATACTTCAAAAGATTACGGCCTCGTTTTGCTTCCAGCAGACGCAGCCAGGAAAACCCATGGA
Source organism: Alfaro cultratus (assembly GCA_903066825.1). Lineage (NCBI taxonomy): Eukaryota > Metazoa > Chordata > Actinopteri > Cyprinodontiformes > Poeciliidae > Alfaro > Alfaro cultratus. The sequence goes on along the minus strand of CAEFZX010005881.1, from coordinate 32,897 downwards.
GAACATGAATGTACAAATTTGCTGAATTGCATGCCTATTTAAGGCCAAACACTGGGAAAAACATGAGTGACGGTTTTGCATTTTTCGGCAGCTCATCTTCGTTTCAGCACAGCAAGACCTTAAAATGGAACATCAAAGGGAATTGACGGAAAGAAGTGAGTGGATCTAGAAGAGATGTTTGTAAAGCTTAGTGAGATGACTTGTATAAATTTCTTTACATTTCAGCAGATACACAAAGCAGAAGCTATTGTAACAAGAGCTGCTTTGTTTTCTGCAGACAATTTATGCAGAAATCTTTGTAAAGTTGCTGCAAATAATTAGCATTGGGAAACTCTTGCTCGTTTGCATCCTTTCTACATTTTGGGAGAGTTGCTGGCACCTATTTCACATGCACACACCATCTAGAAGAAGAAAAACCTGGGCAAGCAGCCATAGCTCACACCCACCTGCTTCCCCGGTGCCATGCATGCGTTTACACATCTCTCTGTTTGAGCACAGGCATGTGTAAGAGGTTAGCGTGTTCAGCCTGAAATGCATCATGGCTGACCGAGGGGTAACCCAGTGGCATTTTTCCCTGACCGTCCTCTCGCCCTGAACTCAGTCACCCTCAGCCCCTTTCCAGTCCTTCTCCAGTGCTCCTCCCCAGCCCTGTGCCACAACTGTCTCCGAACTATTGGGGGAGTTTTGTAAACTTCCTGGAATAAAACCAGCGCTGTCACTGTATGCTCATTATTAGAGCCTCAATCCCTCATCCTTCCACTAAGAGTCTTGACAAAAGGAAATAAAGGTAAAGTGGGAGTTGATTTGGCAACTAAGGACAAAGAAAGAAAATTCAACTTGAATGTTCTGGTATGAATGCGGACCTGGTTTGCTGGAAATTCAACAAGGGCACAACAAGGGAAATTCAACACTGATGCAACACTTCCCTAAAGTCTCTTAAAACATCATTGTATGCCACCAATAATAATAAAAAAAACAAAACACCTTTAACCATTTGGTACTTCCTTTATTGTCTTGGAGTTTTTTCCGACCAATTTCTTGTCCGTTCTTTGTGCATTGGCACAACTTACTGAGCAGTGAGTGGAGAAAGACCTTGGGAAATCCAAGATATAGCTAAAGCTAAAGATATACCTAAAGGTATATAACGTTTAAAAAAAAAAAAAAAAAAAGAAAAAAAAAAGGGTTTTGCATATTTGTTAAAACTGTCACCATGTCGTGACAGTGTAATATGAGACAGATAATCTGTGAAAAATCGAGCTCCTCCACCTCCTCCCTGAGCTACTAGTGATGTCTGAAGAAGTGCAATGCTCCCGACCAAAAACAACCAATCAGAGCCAGGAGGATGATCTAAGTTAGTAAGTTCAACTTAGTCTTGAATATAAACGGAAGCGCTTTATGCTTTGAAATTTTGAGACTGTGAAACAGAATAGGAAGCTGTTCTTCAATTACCCTACCATGTTGATGGATTCGTCTAATAGAGCCTTCCAGCCAGGCTGACTGACTGACAACATCTCACCAAAGGTATATTTTATAATTAGTAAGGAAAGCAAAACTAACTGTTGGCTGATAAGGCTAAACTGGATGCATTGATACACCTTACAAATTTATGTCTGTTTTATCAGATTAAGTCTGATTATCAGTAAACCTGATTGCATTTTTAAAATGCATTCACATTATGGATACATATTATGTAATATTATGCATAATGTGTATAATATTACAGTGGATGCTGCAGGCGAGCAGTATGAATCAGTGACCTGGGCTGCACAACACATCACAATCTAAACCCAACAACAAGCTGCTCTGTCACCAGGAAATAGCCAGGTCCCCTGCCATCCTTCGCCCTGAAGGGTTGGCATGGAGAGATGCGTCATCCCATAACAAATGTGCTGGTGCTTAACCCCAGAATCTCTACTGAAATGTTCCTCCACACAGACAGACTAGGTCATGGCAGGATGCATACAAGTGACTTTCAGTTTAGATCTTCAAATTCAGGGAATGGGTTTTTTTTTTTAAAAAAGAAACTTGTTCCAAATTGTACAAACTTAAAAAAAAAATAACCCAAAAGTATATTTTTTGTGTTTGCCTTTGTCTAGGTCAAACTATGTGAACCCCAATAGCTCAGACATCAGGAAGTTTGAGCCCTAATCCAGAAAATTACCCAAAAGTCAGGCCATCTGTGAAGCTAATGTTGTGTTAGCCAAACGATTTCAGTCTATGCTGTTGGCTCAAGTTGAGATGAGGATTTAGAGGAAGGGAATTAGTATACAGATACTAATCTTAATAAGAAACGATAAAAATTCCTGATTATGGGTTTGAATTTCTAAACCATTCCAATCTTATCTTCCCAAAAAAGTTCAGACAGCAAACAGAATGAGCAAAAACCCTTTACGAGTCTTTACAAGTAAGAACACACTTAACAGCGTTCCTTTGCATGGTGCATTTACAAGTATGCCTTGCAATATCATTCATTCAGGCACTCTTTACCCCCTTCTTGATTGCTCTCTGGCTCTTTTTCCCAGCACTAGAAATAACTTCAAAGAGGGCTGGTAGCCTTGAGGAGAGGGGGAACGGGATCCGGTTGCAGCGGAGCAGCTGGGAGGGCCCTACAGGTGGGGCTGGCACTCCTCCTCCTGTAACACTATCAGGGATCCCTCTGCTTCTCCTCTCGCATAAAGACTTCCTCCCTTTTGTGTTCTCCACTGGGGCCAAAAGGAACAATCAGCAAAGTTAGTCATGCATCCAACATTTATAATAAACAGACTAAAAGCTTGAGTATTTGTTATGCAACAATAAAAGAGCTAAACCGATCAATGAAAAAAATAAAAGTCCCATGTTAGAATCAAGTGTATACCCTGAATAAGTGCTTCAGAGAAGTCACCATATGGCTGTATGTCCTCCCCGCCCACTGCATGCCCCCTGCTTAACCTTCCCTGAAAATCACCTCTATTGCATCTTCATAGCAACGGGCAAAGCAAACAAGTGTCATGGTTTCAGTATGAACCGGGGACGCTGGCAGAGGACACCCAATATCATGTAAATGTTCCGATATGTAGCACAAGTCAGTGGGGCTGACAGCTTTAACACTGAGCAGGACGGCGAGCTTGTGACTCTATTAACTCTCTGCAAGTGCATCCTGAAACCGTCAATGGCCTGCATGTGTGTGTGCGTGTGCGCATACACACACTCAGAAGTCTTTCTGGTGTCAATTTCAGCTCTTCAGGCTTCAAAACCTAGAATGACACGAACAAAGGAAGAGCCGACAAAGTTCAGGGGTCAACGTTGGGCAGGATGCCACCATTTTAGAGAGGGGGCAGGGTGGAAACAACTGCACCAGCTTCTGAAGGGATCATCATGGCTCCACTTTACAAAGAAAAAGAATCAAACTGGCAGCATGGAAGTGCTTCATTTCAGCTGATATTCAGGTGATCTAAAGTCTTAAAACTGCCTACATTTTCCATCATGTTGTTTCTGTGGTTTAAATTAATTTTAATGAGGGTTAAATTGTGTTATTTAGCCCAGGTATATGGAGAAAAGTAGTGCAACCTTCTCTTTCCCCCTACTTTGTTCGCTACAGGCACATTTCCCTAAGACAAACTCAGCTGAAAATTTCCTGATCCCTATATCCTAAAATAAATAAAATACATTTTGAGAAAAGTAACAGTCATTGTGTAATAACTAACATAGCCACACTTACGACTTGCATTGTGTAGTGCTCAGTTCAATAAACTATGATACACACGTCTGTTTACTAGCAGACTGCAAGCTAGCTACATGAGCAGATTGCTCCTCTAATAGTCTTAAGAGCAGGTAAAAAAAAGCTTATATTCTATGGTATACTAATTTAACAAATGCAAAGCTTAGTTATATATATAAAATAAAGTTAACAAAAATTAATTTTGTTTCTTTCTTTTTTTAAATATATGATTTTAATATGAATACCATAAGACTATGGTACTTCATTCAAGGATATTAAACCATAAAAATACTTCCAGCCCAATTGTAATTGCGTCAACGCACCTAGAGCAGCTATAAATGTGAACATCTGCATTAATTCTTTGTCAGCATAAAGGCACAAGTGTGAATTAATTAGCATGACTAACAACGTCAGAAGAAGAGGGACATCTGCTGAAAACTGGGTGCACGTGTTTTTCTCTACATTTTTATCACAAGCTTTTAACTTGAAAGGTACTCCTGGCACTTCATGTTCCTTGCAAACCAAAAACATTCACTAAAACCTCTAAAAGGCCAGTAAGGTGCCTAAAAGCAAAAACTTGCAGTCAGTGATGACACAAAATTGTGCCTTTTCTTGTCAATTTTTGAAGCTACGTTCAAAGGCTTCCCTCGCTTCGGCTCAAGCTACTCATCTTTGACCCGCCACCATAAAACAAAAGTCAATGTCACTACTTAATGAGCTATGATTAATGCTGCTGAAGCCCAGCGGGTGAGGACGGACGGAGGCCGGAGGGCGCACATACCTGCCACAGTCCGCCTGCTCTGTGTGGGTGGGTGCGTGCGTACGTTCGAGGGCTGAGGGGGTTGAGGTTGCTAAAAGTGGACGGACGGGAGGATTGCAGTCATCAACACCTTGGATCTGAGTGGCCTTTGAAGTCAGGCGGCATCTTTGATGGCCCCAGCCATGAAGGAATGCTGCTTGCCCTCCCTCCCCACCCCTTAAAGCCCCCAGCGCTGTGGAATGCTGTGCAAGCTGCTGCTGCTCGATCTGCTGGAATGGGATTAGACCATGTTGCCCCTTCCTCCCCTCCTCCTCCTCCTCCTCCTTCATCCCTATCCGACCCTGCCCTCTCGAGAGGACAACATGGCGGAAAGGTAGTCCCAGAAGAAGTGTAAGGTAACAGCTTTATTCGGATGCAAGTTAGAAAACATCATACCTCTAAAGACCCGAGGTGAAGCAAACAAGGTTTGACTTTAAAGTGCAATACAACCCATACCTGGAGAATTTACAAGAGATGCCGGTTGGGACTGGCTCTCGAGGCTTTTGAATACTTTCCATGCCCTAGTGCAAAACCATTTGACATTGTGCATTTGCCAACATTTTTTTTTCAGCTGCATCACAACACTCGACTTGTCTGTCTACAAAGTAAATGTGCAAGAGCTTCACTGCAAAAAAACCCAAAAAAACAATGTTACCATATTTTGGTATGACATCTCAACAAGTTTTAGGTCATTAGAAATAATACAAACTAACTTGCAAGTAACTTTTCAGCAAGAAATATGAGCTTGATTTAAATAAATTTCTTAATCTTGACAAAGTACTAGCAAAGAACTACTTTTTCATCAAAGTAGATTTTCAAAAAGTACTGTCAGTTTATTTCGCTTCTGACTAGTACTATTTCATCTGCATTAAGGAAGTATTGACCAAAGCAAGCATCTATACCTTGCTGAAAAGTTACTTTTAAGTTAGTTTTGTCTTATTTCAAGTGTGTAAAGATATTTGCAGTAGAAACTAGACCACAAATACTTGGTATAATTTTGTTTTGTAGTGTTGCCTGTCAAATATGCATCCAAAACAAAAGCTCAAGTCATGAAAAGTAATTTTTCACAAAGAAAACAAAAACAACAACATATTGTCAAATGTTCGATAGTCCTAACTGAAAAACAGCAAATATCTTCCATTAAGTTTCAAAGAAATATTTCTTTTGACCATATTTCCTTCTCAAATATGGTTATGTCTGATTCAAAATAATATCTAGTCCTATTGAGGGATCGAACACATCTGCTGCGCTCAGCTCGTCAAAGCTGCAAATGTGCGTTAAAAACCATCCATACTACAGTGGAAAATTGCTTTGTGAAGTGTTTGAACATAACACAAGTGAAAAATCTGGCTTTTTCTTCAATACAGAGATTTGTCCTTTAGATCAGTTCGTCTCAGACATGTTGGATAGCTTCAGGCCAGCCCAGCATCCAAGCCTGGCACACAATCAAAAGCTGAACCTAAACCCGAGGCTTTGAGATATTATTAAAGGGGATGGAAACACTTCAGATGACCATTTGCCAAACATGCACAGAAGCCCCGGCGCATCAAAGAGAAGAGCCCGACATGAAATCAGAGTGACCGTGGACTCTCCCACAGCGTGTTGGGTGTGTGTGTGTGTGTGTGTGTGTGTAAGTGTGCGACAGTTACAGCAGGAGATGAGTGTTGTAATCCAGCCGCTCTCAGAGGGGAGACAGACGGGGCTTTCTTCAAAAGGTCAGGTTCATTTTGTCCTCTCACACACTTAACTTGGTGACTGACCTTCCTCACGACAACTGCACAAACAAGCCGTTTTGGCCAGGCATGCCGGTGTCTGTCAGACCAACCTGAAGACCGGCTACAACCGCAATCGCTGGCTGTTTGCAGAGGATTGTTACTGCCTGCCAGTCGCAGCTGAGAGGAATGCGAGCTGGTCTTACAGTACATGTACATGTTCACACACCTAAATGAAATGTGTACACAGACTGAGGGGTTCAGGCAGTAAAAGCTACTCCCCTTCCTCCCATATCAGCTCCTCTGTGGACACAGAGCCCTGGGAGAGGGAAGCAAGGTGGAGCGGCGGTCAGCATTAGGGCTGGTTTCAGGTTTCTCCTGCCTCTGACTTGTTTTCTTTAGGAAACACTTACTGGAGCACCGACTACATCTGAGGAAGGGCTCACATACATCACTTCCGGGTCAAACGGTCGAGGTCACGCTGCAATAAGATCAGGGAACTGAAGAGTGGGGAACCGGAGAGCATTTAAAGTACATGTGGAATGTTTTAAGTGTCTCCAGCGATTACCTTTGTGATTTCATTTAAAATGTTCTGACATTTAAGGAAAACAAAATCAATCAGAGGTTTAAAAGGGGAGTTTACTTGTGAAAACCAACAATGTCCCAGAGTCACTCCTTAACCTTCATCTTTCTGCATTCCTCTGCTTCCTTAATCAATGTTTGGGACAACCTGAAGGAGTGGGGGGGTCTCTGGAGAAGAGCAAGATCCAGGAGCTCAAGACTTCCTAAGCAGCTAATGATATTCCACAGGAAAGAAGAACACAAATAAACAAAACAAGGACCAAAATATAGAGTTGAACATAGAGTATGGAACGTCATCGATCAGTTTTGTTCTGGCATTCCAAAAGGGAAGAACATGATGAGTAGAACAGGAAGATATTTGGACACACTCCAAACTGATAATTGCTTTAAAAAAAGACTGTATGTTTTCTTTTGCCCTCTGTCACACAACAAAGTTATAGACTTGAATCAGAAGAAAAATGTCAACAGATTAATGCTAATATTTGAGAGTTATCTGACTAAGTTTCTTCAGACTAACATGTAATCTTTAATATCCGGTTTATTTACCACAAACTAAATCAAATCAAGTTATACTTTTACAACTTGGCTGTAGCATCTCATCTTTCCAAAGCACTTTCCAATAAGTTTTGTTGTTCATTCAGATATAGCTAAGCAAAACCTTAGTCGTGCCATAATATCTTTAGAAAGAGGCACATTTCTCTTTGCAACCATTCAAATCAAGCCATACTGGGCTTTTTCAAATTCTCCTGACATAAATGTTGACATGCTAACTGAGACTGAATTTACTAATATGTGCACTGATGGAAGGATCAGCAGATGTCCTTGAATATTTCCACATGTAGATAATGTTCATCTTTGTGTAACAGAATCAGAATTGTCTGGAAATTACCCAATATCCTTCCATATTGTTGGGCAGCAACAATTATTGCCAAGACTCGGTGTTGTAATACAACAACATTTCTATTTCAAATAAAAACAATGTACAAAGGTTGATGTTTCTTCTAGTTTTTTAACCATATTTTTACAAGAGAGATGGAATCCTATTTCTCTGGTCTTTTTCCAAAGTTCTATTGGATGGTTCACAAAATACTACAACTCGAAAACCCTTGGCTGAACAAGATCCCTGTTATTTACTGTACCAGTTTCTTCAACAGAGCAGCAAATAAAATGCCTTTCAAATTTTCTGGGTCATCATTTTCAATGTCTAGAACATATGTGCTCTATGTATATATTTATAATATTTTCATGAAACCTCGTGAAACATATTTGAAAACATATTTTCATCTCCAAAGTACCTCCACACAATCAATGGCTGTACTTTTTCCCTACAGTCTATGCTAACAGTAATGGAGCCTTCCTTTCTCCAATGCCAGAGTACCCAAAACATCATGACAAAATAGGTCAACTGGATGCCACCTTTTCTAGACATCACACCATCTAGCTTTGCTTTAAAGCCAAAGCTGTGTAATTTTATGATATTTCTCACCTGAAGACTCCATTTGAGGCCCATTTTCAAAGCCTTCACAGGAGTGTGAGACAGGAATTGTGCTCAAGGCATCAAGATGGATCAGTGGGCAGGTTTTCCACACCTCTGAACTTGAAAGCAGCGGTCATCTCTGCATGTGTTTTCTGAGCCTCTCCCTGTGCTTATTCTGACCAGTGATCAGGTTAGACAAGTCCCTCTATTCAAAGCTACACAGCAATAGCGATATCCCCAAAGAGAGGGAGGAGGTGGAGGAGAAGAAGGGAGAAAAATCCTATCTGAGAGATTAACTCGCAGCACCCAACTGAGCCGCTGCCGGGTTCACTGGCTCGCTCAGTCCTATCTTACCCACCAGTCTCTTGTTCTAAACCAAAGCATGTCTTTGATAGTCGACTAGAAGGAATCTGGAGGCGTTACAGGTTTCTTTTGTGCGTTTTGCTGTGTACGCCAAGGCTGGGATTTCTTTTCTTTACCCCCCCCTCCTCTTTTTTTTTTCTTTCCCTCATCCTTCATCTCCTGCTCCCCTTCCCCCATTTCAAACACCAAAATCAGTGAATCATAAATCTTCCTTGATTGTTTTTTTGGTGACCATCATAAACTTTTGTGTTGTTTGATTTGCAGTTTCTGACTTGTGTGCTTCAAAGCGGTACGATCTGGGTGTTGACCAACGGTGGAGACCACTTAAAGCCTTTAAAGAGTTTAAAGGCTTGGATGAGGGGTGGGATTTTGGACAGAAGACAAGTGGGGGTAGTTGGGGCTGTGTGGGTGAGGTTTGACTCCCCTTGGAGATTTTCTTAAACCCATTACATCAGCTTTTTTCTGCTTCACGGGCTCCAAGTCCGGGGCTTTTGTGAGGGTAGAAAATGACCTAAATTGACATTCTGAGAGGTTGTGGCTGGTTAATTGTGGCCAAGCATTTTTGGCAAAAATAAAGCAAGCTTCCAGAAGCCCTCACCTTTAAGGCTTTCATGAATTCTTTTTTGGCATGACTTCCAGTAAATGTAATGTTGTCATCCCTGAAATAACTCACTTCTCCATAAAACCTTTGGGATCCCAAAAGAAGAGAGAATGTCATCATGATGATAATGAGATAAAATAAAGAAATCATAAAATGAAGACAAACACCAATTTAGCTTAGATTTGTGTGGAAAACATTTAGAATGATGATATAATCAACTAAAAACTGTTATTAAACTTATATGGCCACTTCCATTACAATGAACTGGATTTTACACAAATATCTTGGAATTTAGCGATGTATGTGGTTGGGTGAACTAATTATTCTTTCATAGCAAAAGTCTGCAAACTTTTACAAAAACAGTCGCATTGGAAACACATAAATGTGGGATTTCGTATTATTGAATTACTGAAATTTCATACAGTATCTGGCCAAAAATATTGGAACGCTTGCCTTCGCTTACTTAAACACTTTCAGATTTCAGTATGACGAAATCTGAATCGTCATACCGAGACTTTAGGATAGGATTGACCCACCCTTTGTAGCTATTACAACTCCACATTTCTCTGTCCACAAGATTCAGAATTACAGTTGATCCCTGCCTACTCATGTTTGGTATTCACAGATTTTTTTGTGGAACACAACTCCCAATTATTTGTGAAAATTTCTCCACTCATGGAAACCTGTGGATGTTGGTGTCTGTGGCAGTGCCAGGATGATTTCCACCATGTGTATCAATTCATATCAGTGTATATTTGGTGCTTAAACAATCAAAATACATAGTTGGAAGCATTTTTACAGAGTTTTTAAGTATTCGTGGTTTTTAGCTATGTCCCCTGCAAATACCGGGTTCCAGTGTAGTGCTGAAGGGAATATTTGACTATTGTACCATGTAAACATTTGTGCTGTTCTGGCATTGAATTCTTCACTCCAACGCATTCCAAAAATGCACTATTGGGCACTAATGTCTCTGTATGTTGCAGCATTAAGAATTAGTTTTACTGAAACTAAGGGGCTGTCTGATGAAAAACAACCAGACACCCATATCTTCCATCCACCAAACTTTACAATACTGTTCTCCCAATAAGCCGACCAAACCAAAACATAGCCATCAGTCTGCCAGGAAGAGAAACGCGGTCCATTAATACCTCTACACACTGTCCTTGAGTTAATTGAATCTGTAGGCACCCTTAGAGCTGTAGACCATCTGGTTTACCAAAGTTACAGTTGTTCTCAACGACTTTCACTTTGTCAGGATCCCTCAAATAGTTTGTCCTGGAGTATTTAGTAACTTATGGTGCAGTCTGTTGTGGTGCCAAGTGAAAAATTCCCTGAGCTCCTGAAAATGAACCATTTCTTCATAAATCTATCAGTAAATTGCATGCCTAACTGCTCGGTTTAGACACGTATGGCCTTCAGAAGTGATAAGAAAACCTGAGTTCAATGATTTGTGCAGGTGTCTAAACTTTTAGACCAAAAAAACTTCCATTAAAAGCAATAAATGTAGTATGTTTTCAAACTTGGTGAATAATACTGACAAATGGTTGTGATTTCAATCTCAACAGAAATAACTGACATCATTACTTTTTTAATAATCAAGCAGCTCTAAATGGCACATCGCGTCAAAGCGTGGAGGCTTTTTGGACTAATAAGATCAAAAGACGTTGACATTTATAGAAAACATGAGCCTTCCTCCTAAACAAAATGGTGTGCAGAATCAATAGAAAAGTGTGAAATAAGAAATGATGTGGCAGTATTTCTAAGCTCTACCCACACGTTTTAATCACAATGGATGGCTTTAAAAAAAAAACATAAAAGATAAAAAGGCTGAAAAATCAAAAGAGGCCACTCGCTGATGCCGCGCAAACTGATCAGCTGCATATAGGCTGTCAAAAGCTGGAAAGAATGTCAAAAGAACCACTGATCTCTCTTTTTCTCCTCTACAGTGATCAAACAGTGGTCCATTCCCTGGAGGAGGTCAAACAAACGGGAGTGAGAGAAAGCAAACGGGACCTTTAGAGCACCATAGGAAGCCGGCCACCAGCAGCATAACCAAGCAGCTAGCACAAAAACAGCACAGTGTCTCTCCAGCTTTCTTTAAGTTCAGCGGTGAAATGGAAAAAGAGGAAGAGTAGGCTAAGTAGGAAAATAGTGGCTGCAGTCAAACAGTGTGGGGTAAGGGCTCAATAGGGCCTGGTTACCCCGGTGAGGAGAACTCTGAGCTGAAACAATGTCCACATCAACTGTCCGGCTTTGGGCCAGGCCCCGCAGAGGTGCGTCTCAGCGAGCCTGGAGGTCAGCTGCGTGGATAAAAGAAAAATGGAGCTGGGATGTACAGAGCTGCAGCTTTAGATGCGCGAACAAGCTCGACATGAAGCACTCTTTCAATTATTTCAAGACACTGAGAATCAGCAGTTCCTTAATTATGTGCATGGTTGCACAAAGGGAGGTGCTATATGTTCCTTAAATCTGTAGGTGCTAAAAATACAATGTTTCACAATGTTTTCTAAGTGCTGTTTTTGAAACACTGACATTCACAGAGTGATAAGAAGCTCACCAGTTTGGTGCTTTAAGTTAAGGCAACAAAACAATTCTAAATGCTCAGCACAATCAAAACACAGCAACAGACCACAAAACAAGCGATAAACATTACATTTTGTCAAATGGCGTCAAACTCGTCAAGAATAGTAATAATCAAACGCACATCAAACGTATCAGTGTTCCAGCTGTTTTTAATCAACTCTAAGTGAATTTTTAGTCTTGATTTAAAAGGAACTCAGTTTTTTTTTTTCCCCAGTATTTTTTCAATTTTCTGGATAGATTTGTGGTGCATAAACTTAAATGCTGTTTCTCCATGTTTAGTTCAGGGGATGCAGAATAGACTTGAACTAGAAGACCAGAGTGGTCTGGAAGGTTGATACAACTACAACAGATATTTAATGTATTTTGTTGCTAAAGCCGTGACTTGTAAACTAAAAAACGTTTTAGTGAGAAGACCGGTTCAAACTAAAACCCAAGAACTTGTGTTCCTAGTTTTAGTTCCAACTAAAACTAGGCAGACTTGTGAAGAGACTGTTGCAGTAATCAATTCAACTAAAGATCAATGCAGGGTTGAGTTTGAGTATTAGTCCTTTAACCCTAGGAATGTTTTTCAAGTAATAAAAGGCCAACTTTGTAATTATCTTTATGTGCTTCTGAAGGTGTATTGTTTTGCGCATTTTTCTATTCCTGGCCAATCAACAATTTTAAAGCTTCTTGAATCTCCATGTTACCTTAAGAAACTTTAGGTTTGTATTTAATGTCCATTTACATAGAGGTCAGCAGTTATCTACATTTGGGAACCTGCATATTTGCTGCTCCATTGATTAAACTGCTTTGTCACCATCCTAGTGTTACATCAGATGGTTACTCTGGCTAGTAAAAAAGGTTAACAAATTTTCTTGAAAGATCACAAATGGCTTGGAGTGCAAGAAGCTCAGTAGATGATATAACACACAGACAAGATTTTAGCTCCATTTTGGAGAAAACCAAGAAATCACATTTATACATTATCTGTTTTGTGAAACTACTTTTGTTAGCGTTGTCCATACATTGTGGTTTATGGTTTTCTAATTCTAGGACGGTTCCCATGTCATAAGAGCAGAGGAAATGCTCCATTTTGGTGGTTTTACTAAAACTGTCAATAAAGTCTAAATATTTTAGACTTTAATGAAAACTGGACCAATAGGAAGCTGCAATGCAAACATTAACTTTAGCATTGTAAGTGACTAATCTGCTCACATGCTCATGAAACAGTTTTTAACAGAGCATCTCTGCTAAATATTGACCTAAGCCCCAGGCAGGGTTATTACAGAGGGGCAGAAAGCTTGAGGCAGAGGAATATTATCTTGGTTTTTTCTGGCAAAAAAAACAAAAAACCTTAATGGACATTTTTGTAACAGCTCAGTCGCACTAACTATTGTTTGTATTTGGAATTTCACAACATATTAAAACATCTGTCCCATTTTTAGATCTCCCAATACCCTCTCTACAAACTAGCAACTACAAAGCACTTTTATTTCCAATTTAATTTTCCATAACGATCCAGCCACACCTCTCTCTTGCTTCTTGATAATCAATGTGCACACAAACTTTTTTCGCACCCTCACTGTCCCTCGATGTATGGCAATAAAAATGGGGGCGGGGCTGCAGCGGCGATCGAACAAACAGAGTTCTTGGACCTCAGCCGAGCAGCGCTTTTATCAAGGGGCACAGCAGAGAGACAAGGAAAAGGAAAAAAAAAGTTGAGGAGGTGAGGAGGGGTGGCAGTGCAAGCATTAAGGTTGCTTTAATGGGAATAAAAACACAGCAAGGTGCAAATGTGAGATCTGGTGAAGGTGGTAAAAAATGGAGATGTGAGCAGGTAGGTGGAACCGAGTGAAAGTATTCATAACATCAGAGTCACGTTAGTGTCACGATTTTTATTTTTCCCCAAACTATACTGTAATACTCATCCTTGAAAAAGGAAGCAAAATGGATTTGCAAGTGGCTTTCGGTCGTCACCTCAGGGCGTCATGAACAGAAGGTCTGGGCGTGGATCCATGTCATCCGACCACCGAGTATTAACCCACATCACCGCCTGGGGGTAAAGTCTGTGGATTTCAAACATTCCAGTGATGGAGGGCATACACTTCGTTCTGCCGTTGAAGTGGTTTTGATTTTTGGTTCCTTAAAGAAATTTGCTGTGACTGTACATAACTGTATTTTACCAAAAAAAAAAAGAAAAAAAAAAAAAGTGTTTTAATTAAATATAGGCAGCAGTTATTGTCACAGAAAAGAACTTTGTTATGCATACATACTCTCACCTCAGAAGTTTAAGTTTGTTCTTTGGTGTGACAGAACTTTTGTATTTCCACAGAAGGGGCAAAATAAATGGTATACACGATGGCCACAGAGAGAGAAAAGCAAGTTCTAATTGGTGTGGAAATAATTCCATTACCATATAGCTATCACATAAAGGATTATTTGTTCTTTTGATCACCCCAGAGAGCGTTTATGAAGTCACTGTGGGATAAGCCTGGGCTCAGGGGCAAGGCCAGCCACTAGAATTCCTCCGAACATTTGTTTAGCAGCAGGCCAAGTGCAGAGCAGTGCACAAATGCAGTATTGTTCCTCCCGTTCTCACTGGCTGCGTTGCCAGAGGTAGGAGTCGGCGGAGACCGAACGAGAGACGAGAGGAAAGCAGAAGAGAAGGAGACCAGAGGGTTGGGGAAAAGGCAGACCCTGGGGATAACTGCCGCTCAAGAGTTAAACTTCAAACCTACTTTATATAAAAACACACACACACACGAGCATGTCCTGTTAGGAACGACCACGGCGCGCTTTGAAAAGGTAATGAGCAACATCTAAAAAGAGCGGGCTGTTTCACAGTTGAGAAAACAGGAACTTTCTTTAGCCTCAATTTCCAGCTGAAAACTGTTCCCTACATACATCTAGAGATATTTGGAGGCTCATTCATCCCAAGAATTTGCTCAAGTTTTGACATAGCAGGTGTTAATCTTTTTTCAAGAATTATTAAATGTCAAGACAAAAACCAGACTAAAATAAGTCAGAAAAAAAAAGAGATAAACCACATCCTCTTAGAGGCCTAAACATAGATGTGCAAGAATATGTAACGGTGCAATATGCATCACAATATAACTGAATTAGTCTTGCAAAAAAGCAAAACATAAAACAAGTGATGTTGGGCAGTTCGTGCAGAGATTTCATTCAATTTTATGTTAAATGACGACAATAGTTGCAGTACTTTTGTCCCTTAAGATTCTGCCTTGAGCTGAAAAACCTACAGCTGAGAAAATTAGCTAATTTCCAGCTTCATCACCTCAGTCTGGTGACAGACTAATTCAGTATGTAAGTGCTAAAAAGCAGACCTGACATGGACTTTCAGTAGATCACAGGAAGGCCAAACATATTGCAACAAAGTAGCTCCGTTTTTATAATTTTTACCTTTCAAAAAGAAATGTTTTACTTTTTTTTGGACTTTAGTGCCCTTTAGTGTCTTATTATATGTAAAAGAAAATGTATGAACATTTTATTTAATGTCGTCCTGAACTTACAATATTTGGCTAAGGCATCCTCCAAAATGAAAATAAAAGTTCTGAACAAAGGAAAAAAAAACAACAAAAAAAAACCTAGATGTTCAAGAAATATACAAGTAACTACTGTATTAGTAATATTAACCAAGCTAAGTATATTAATCCCAACTATGAGATGCTAAATTCTGTATTTTTTTCCTCTTTATTTTAAAATAAATGCCTGTTTTCAAAAATGACATGGTGTTGCTTCCATTTCCAATATATATTAACAGTAACAGCTCTCAGAACGTCAATGTTCTTCTCAGATATTCTAAAAGGTCCAAATTGATCTGAAGCACAAACAAAGAGTTTGGAGAACATCCACAAAATATTTGTTTTTCCCCATTTTTAAAAACTGGACCTGGTAAATAAACATGAGAAGAAAAGGCGAAGACAAACGATCAATGAGAGGCATTTCCAACTCTGACCCTTCTCATTGTGACTTGACACTTTAAGTACGATACCTACTTCTATACATCCCATGATAATGCATACTAAAAAGAGAATGAGTGGACATTCAGACAGCGTGGTAAGTCTGGCCTATTTTTGCATATGAAATTCCACTACAGCTATGGGTCAGGACCTCTGGGTCCTTAGGAAAGAATGCGTGACTTGAAACGGGAGACCAGAAGGGCTGCTTGCATCCCAATGGCTTTCCAGCTGGGAGGACAGCATTCAGATCAAAGAGGCTCTGTGACTCTTCAAGATGGGCAGTTGGGACAGACGGCAAGGGCATGTGAAGGGCCTGGGAGAGCGCTCGCTCTTCATGCATCACGTGTGAAGGCCCCATGCTCCGCTTAGACTGTATATGGCTCCTCTGCATCTTAACTAGACTCGGCCTTGGCCATTCAGGCCCCCATGAGTCTGCTGACACTTGAGCCAAGCGGTTTCTCTTGGCCATCAATGTGGTACTAGAGCGGGATGATGCTCTTCTGATGACCACTGTGGAAAGTCAGCTGCAACCGGATTTGCGTGATGCTGAAATTCAGCACATTTTTCTGACTTTTTGCCTTGACATACTGAAACATTATAACCATCTTTCCTATGGATGTTACTAGTTCTGAACTGGTGAATCATATGGTTATTGAAAAACAGTTGGAATGCATAAAACTAGGACTGGATGAAATATCACATCAGCCAATATTGATAATTATTGATTAGTTTTTGTTATAAATATCTGAAATACTGTCAAAATGTGCCGTGACCTTTCCTGTTTTCACGTCACACCTTTGTTTTATTTTTAAACACTTATGAGGCACGGTGACTAAACCTTACACTGCTGCTGCGCAAGTTACTCAACAGGCAGTTGCTGGGTAACCAAAGAAAGAGTGAGTTGATAGGTAACCAAAGAGTGAGTGAGTTAGTTGATGCCACTAACCTTGATTATCTGCCTGTGAGAGGTGGAGCTGCTAAAGCCTTTCCATCTGCCTACAACCCCCAGAATGCTGTGCGGTTCAGTGAAATTATTGAACATTTTATTGGATGTATTATTAATATTGACTTGTCTATCACATTATTGATATATTGTTACTGAGTTATTGTCCATCATCTTCAACTTATCTGAAGTTAGTTTGAGGAAGCAAGTAGTTGAGAAGGAAAACAAGCTACAATTGCCAACTTATTCTTTAAGATCCCAATATGTCTGTGGTATAGAAGAAAAACTTAAAGTTCTGGTTCTGCTCTCTTTGGAAGAAGACATCCAAAGACAGGAATAATCAGATGACCAAACCACCTCCTTAAAACTCATTTTTAGGTGGAGAACCAGTGGCTGTAATCTGAATTTCCCTATGGAAAAAGTTTGTCACCTCATCTTTATAGCAGAGGAAGCTCATTTTGGCTGTTTCGATTCAGGATCTCTTTTTATTTTATGAGCCACATCTAATAACCACAGGCAAGGGTTGGAAAGTAGACGGGCTGGTAAGAAACTGCTTTACTGCAGACAAGGCCCCAAGCTGTTTATAAATCCAAATTTTCATCTCACCATCACTCATGGTCCAGAAACCAACACAAGTCAACTTTATTTGTATCGCACATTTCAGCAACAAGGCAATCCAAAGTGTACAAATACAAATAATGGCATACAAAATGTATTAGATGTTATGATCTGTAAGTGAACAGAATCCATAATATGTGGAAAAAATGAGCAGAATGTCAACAATATCCGTGGGAGGTTCAGTGCACTCCAGCTTTTACTATAATTTGACTATCCATGTAAAGCTACAATGTTGTTAGACATGCTACATCGAGTTTCACGGCTTTCGATTCACAGGCAGGATTCTTCCAAACACGAAATCGAAGCAAACATTTCAAAAGTGCAGAAGTCGTACAGTCTTGTCTGAAAACTTAATCAGTACCCTGACTTACACCACCAGGCACATTTTCAGGACACTGCTTATTTTGGCAGGTTTACAACCAGGTAAGAAATTATAAAAATATTTACCAGTACCTATTACTGATCTCTCGACATATCCATGTAAAAACACAATGGAGAATACAACTGGTCCTGTGGACTCTCAGCTGCCATCTAGACCTGTGTATATTAGTGTAACAAGTATGTCACAATAATAAGAACTGAGAACAGAGAGCCTTTTGTAGGGAGAACCATTATGACCAGCATCCCCTGTCAGGCTTCTGCCCCTATGGGAGAGATGAAGTCTCCAGAGCTCCAGCACCTTAGTCTGCCAGCCAGTCAGGTCTCAGCCTGGAGAAACCTGTCAACGCTACCACAGAGGCCTCTATTCATCCCCACAAAGACAAAGCCAAAAGTGTACAAGCAGCCATCCAAGGCATCCCAAGCATCCAGATATCCACCAGCGATATCGTTTTAGGCTTTTGTGAGGCTGTGTTTTAGTTTGCCTGCCGCTCAATCCCCTCATCCCTGCTCTCCTTCTTTATCTGTTGATCGTTTTGTTAGTTTCAAAAAGGTTTTCCCTAGAGCATATTAATTGCATAAGTGAAAATAATTTTAATACATTAGATATGCATTACACGTAAAATTATTCTGTATCACTATAGACTCTGTAGAAGTTTTTTACTCTTCAGCTCTTCAATTTACTTTTAGTGTAAAATAGACAGTTTGCATTTTGCTTTCAAACATCTTATTTCTCCGTTTTGATACTGAAATTCATTTGACTTCATTTTTAAACAAAGCACTGATATTAATAATGATAAATAATAAATCTGAACAGTCAGACAAAAAACATTAAAACTGCAACATAAAATACTAATTTCTCAATCATAAATGAAAATGTACTGGAAATGTTATGCAAAAGACTAATATCACAAAAAAAAAAGAAAAAAAAAAAAAATACTTGGATGATTTAGAAATTTGCAGGAATTTGTGTCGGCTTTAATTTGAACCCTTTTCGGCCGGGCCCTCCTTTGGCTGCTCTGGGCCCCTGAACTCCAGTTCAGAAATCTCCACCTGCTGATAATATCAGCCGCCCTCCAGGATCTCCCTCCCCGCCTTTTCTTTTGGGCATGTGTGGCGGCCGCTGATAAAAGGGCTATAGATAAGAGGAAACACAAGCTGTGATGAAGAACACATTGCCAGCCGTGAGTACCTCAGCGCAGAGGAATGGTAGGAGGAGGAGACGGATAGAGAAACTGAAGAAAAAGCAGGTAAAAAAAAAAAAAAGACGAGAGGAAGCAAAAGCTACATTTCTAAATCAATTGTCTTCAGATGATACAGAAACCCTGTTGTGAAATCTGAGATCCTGACTGATATTGTAGAAATTTGATCAACCAACCATAATTTAGGATTAACAGCAAAAAAAAGAAAACAAAGCAACTATCCATCTGACAAGAATCCAGATCGAACAATCCAATCTGCCATTGCTTCCAGCTGACAGTGCACCGGAACAAACTGAAAAAAGGAAAATGTAAATAAATCTGAGCTGCTGACACGAGCTGAGAGTGGTGGGGACAGGTGCCACAATGACACCCGCGACCTCCAGGGGATGTATGCATCCCATAGCGGTGTCCCCTTTCCAACATGGACACCGTTGGGACGAACCAGTTGGTCCACTTCACGGCATGAGCTTGGTACTTAACATAGACTGAACAGAAATCGGCTCAATTTTAAAGAGTTTTTTCTTTAAGTTCATTTAAACATTAAAATTTCCCCTTTTGGCTGTGCTTGCTGTTTAACTGCATCCTGCCATGTTTTAGATGTAAATAAATAGAGATGCTTTCAAGCTAGCATTAAAATAGATTATGTCCCGCTCTGGGCCTTGCTGCCACCCATTGGCTCAGAATCAACTTAAAGTGTCCCACTAATCCAACAGTTGTTTGGCCATGCTGAAAGTCACCTCTGAGTCCAGCTCTAGCACTCGTGTCAGGAATCCACAGGCTCTTTGCATACCGGGCAGCCGGATATCCTCTAGTTAAAGAGGGCCCTCTAAGCCAGGGACATGTGTTGGATGGCTGGGAAGGGTGACAGGGGTAGGGTTTTGTTTTTTTCTTCTTTTTTTTTTAATTTGGGATGAGGTTGGTGGCAGGGATTTACAGGCTGTGCTTAAAAAGCCTTTAGAGTGACATCAGCGTCACTTTGAGCTGGCACAGGGAGCGAAGTCCCTGGAAACCGGTCTGTTTTCTCGCTGATCCTCGGAGCTGTGCACTGCGGCCGGGCGGAAAACTGCAGTTGTTCCCTTTCTGAGCCCGCCGATCCGCGGGACTCTGAATGGCTTTTGTGTTGCTGTCGGGGCAGAACAAAGTGAGTTCAGGTTACTGCACTCCTCCTGTTATTGGCCCACATTGTCTCTAATTATTCCAGCAAACATTGACACAGCATGTGTGGTCTCACATTTATACACCCTCCCCCTTCCCTCCTGGACTGAACAGAGAACAAAAAAAGCAACTCATGAAAGAGAGGAAGGGAAATGACGAGCAAATAGACGAACCTGTAATCTTACGGAGAAGATTTTACAGAAAGCTGCAGGATTATCCATCCTTTCAGGTTAACACACAACTTAAAAGTTTTGGTACACAACTCAGACCAACCAAGAACTTTGTCCAAAACACTACAAACTCTAATTTAAATTCTGAGCCTCTCTCGTTGCCAGGGAAGTACAAACCTCGGCTTCTGCAAAACAATAATTACGATGAACGCATGCATCAGTACATTACCAAATCCTCTGTCCATGAGCTTAGCTTGAAGCAATGTTGCAGAAAAGCCAACTACAGAAGTGGTTGCCAAAGGAAAAGTCATAACCTCTTCCTTCAGGATGGAGGATGTAATAAAAAAAAAGCATGACTGAATCTTGCCAGTTAGCCTACTGTAAAATTGTCACCATCCTCTTATCACTTAGAAGCAGCAGTGCCGGAAAACCTCAGAGGAGAAGAGGGCATGATGAGAAATTCATATAAGAATATCTGAGCAAACACAAACCACATTTTTAGTAGAAGGTATTTGAAATAAAATGGAGTGATTACTAAATTTCAAGCTGACAGTGACAGAGGAAATATGTTGTCAGTATGAACAAAAACTATGAAGATGTTTCATCAGTTTGGTCGAAAGACAATATGGTTCAATTCTGTTTCATATATTAGATACTAGGAAACTACACAACCCTACAGTTAAAGCACCAGAGTTGGTGGTGCAAATATTTTCATACTAAAAGCAACACTTCTACATGAAGCAGCTGCAGAGATTTTAAAAGGAAATGTAAAAATTCTGTATTAAGCTGCTGTCCAGGCTACAGGTATCTTGTAGATATCATCTGCACCATTCTATTTTAAAACCAGCATAGACATTTGTTAATAATACATGATTTTCATTCACCGTTAATCGCCTGAAGAGTTCTGACTTAACAGGAGTGGAAGTTAAAATACCTCTGCTCAATGTTAACAGAGAAAAAGAAGGCTTCAGAAGTGAAAATCCACTGCTGAGCTGGTTCTTGGGCTTTGGCGTTCGCATCCCTCCAATGGTACCAAGAAGAAATCCAAAACCTCCCCGGAGACCAATGATGTTTGTCCAGCCTTGTCTATGGAGTCAAGCCATGGGCCAGTCGCCAACAAGATTTGAACAAACTTGAGGTTTTTCAAACGGATGAGGCACGTTTGTCTCTACAAGACCTAAAACAGACAAACACCATCAGAGAATGTGATGCCAACTAAAACCAGCAATTTAAATACAAATCAAGGAAGACGCAGTGCAGTGTTTGGACCACATCTACAGAATAAGCAATGACCAACTGCTCCAAAAACTCTCGTAATGGCAAAGATCTGCACACTGCAGATTACAACATGCTGAACTTAGGAAAAAGCAACTTGAAGAAGATCGAGGCACCTCAGTCAAACTAAGACCAGTAAGCTTGAAGTGGACAATCCAAAACTTTAAGGCACAGGACCTCACAGTATCTCATCTCTAATGAGTGGGTTTTGTGTTGTAGTTGTGTGGGGAAAAAAGATGGAGAAAATCAGGACGTCCTTCTGTAGAGCAACAATATAAGTCATCCAATAAACAGCCATCACCTGGTTGTAATGAAGTGGAAATGCACAGGCTAACTGGAAGAAATGGCCAATACCCACATTTAGAGCTTTGGACAATCAATATGCCTTGGTGTTCAAGGTGAAGGGTCAAGTTTTCCACAGCATTATTTTAACTAATCCTTAAAATTCCTTTCTATAGATTCTAACTGATGTTATAGTTTTTAGACTTGGCTTTATTCTACTGAGCCTTAGTCATTTTAATTGACTGGAGTGGTAAATGCTTCCACCTGTAACTTGAAGCGTGGCAATGGCAACTTCTGAAATTTTGATGGTTTCTCTTGAAAAATGCTAAAAACTGAGCTAATGATGACAAACAATTCAACAATATGCCCAGTGAATATAGATACTAGAAATGCCTTTTTTACTTCTTTCATATCCTTTGGATGTTTACTTCCCTTCTACAGTTTTGCCAAAGGTAGCAGTAATGTTTTACTTTAGTCAATCTTTCATAAAACAGCATTGTCTCAAAGAGAAATCTGTCTTTACAAGGTCTCTGGCCTTGCATGATTTAATAGAGGTGGCTGTACCCCACTCAGGTGTGCACTTTTATAGATAAGGCCAACGTTAAAGAACCTCTATGGGTCTGGAGAATAATTCACTGGAGTAAACTTATACATGCTGAATATCTCTGATTCTAGCTGGTAAAACCTCTTATAACATGCATAAAATAAATATTTTCAATTCAAACTGTATCAAATCATATAGATGTTTGACCACAGACCACACATCACACAATGTTGACACCTATATTTGATTTTGTTTCATGATTTCAAGCATAAATGCTACCTGCAGCTAAAATGTACAGTGGATTGAAGTGTGATCTGTCCCATATGGGCAACTGATGGACATTTGTGCACCTGGTGAACTGTATTCTTCCCAATGCGTTATTTAAATATCACAGCTTGTGTCTTTACCACATCACATTCTTGAGCCACGACACCAGCCAAATCATTCATATGGATCCACATCCACCTTGTTTTGAGGGCTTAAGGTTCAACAGTAGCCGTGTTTTTTTACAAATGCATGCAGAACTTGGTCGACGTTCCACTGATGCTGGAAAAAAAACAATTCTGCAATTGCTGTCTTTCCATTAAATAAGAAACAAAATCACGAGTGAATAAGTTTGGTCACACAGTAAGTCATTTAAAAACATCGTCCTACCACTTTCTGACATCATCTTTGTCTTTTCTGTCAATAGTAACATCTGCTTGTTGATCACATGACTCGTACGATACAAAAAAAAGTTTCTCTATTGCAGTTTGGCAAAAATACACTCATTTTAATACACCTGAAACCCACTCATCCTACAGCAAAAACTTAGTGAAAAATGAGGTTTTCTTTTAAATAGTGTTTCCATTAAGCTAATTTATTTTTGGAATTCCAATTTGCACAATTATATGGTCCATTGAAACACAACTAGTTAAAGGTTCCTTCAAGAAATGACAAAGATGTCTGAATGCTGCCTTCAGAAGAAGCTAAATTAAAAGTAAACTCAAATATCACATGTTTTATAAACACAATTAAAAGACTGAAATGTCCAAAAATGTGTCATCTAAAATCAAAAGTTAGCTTAGGTTAGAACTGTAAACAAATATCCCTAGAAGTAAACCAAAGGCTAACTTTAGGAACGAAACTATGTCTTCTGGATAAATCTAGTCTGAACATATATTTTGTGAAGGATAAAATGTTCTTCCAAGTGAATACGATGAGGCCACTGTCCAAATGTCAGCGCCACATACTCAGAGATGTTTACTTCGACATGCCTGCGGGATGCATGTCACCCCGGGGTGACAGTTGGACTTTGGCACATGCCTGTGGGATGCAGACAGAATAGCGACGGCTCTGAACTGGCTCATCTTTTTCTGTTATTCCCGTCATTTCAAAACAGCATTCTGAGAAGCTACATTCCCTGACATGTCAAGGGACAACTTGTCATTAGAGAGCCAAGTGTGTTTGGACAAACTGCCCATGGAATCACCCCAGAATAACTTGGCCTCTTCAAAAACAGCCAAGAATGAAAAGTGCTGCTCCTACAGAGACATGCGACAGAGGAATGGACCTGGATAAATGTGAGGTGTGTCAAATTGGAAGTAGAGTGATACAAATGATGAAGTGCACCCCCTACAAAAATATGATCACTCCTTCCTGTTGTCACTCAACTTAGTGACCTGCTGTAATGGGCAATAAAGTAATATGAACAGATGGAGTGCAAGGACAAAGAAATGGCCACAGCTGGACAGGAGTTATTGTCCTGACCTTTTCATGAAGGTTTAGAAGATGGAAATGAATTATGCTATGATTAAGTACAAGAAGGCAACGCATGAGACGGGAAATGTCAAATTGATTAGGCAAACTGATCAAAGTCTAGAGAAAAGTCAAAATGTTCTTTTGGGGGAACCGATTACTTCAGTGATATTCTTTGAGCTTTATCAGTATCTCAAAATGTTTTGCACGATGCACATGGCTGGAAAGTATAAATAAGATGTTCTACAAAATAATTGATGTAAATATTTAGAATCAATGCTTATGATTCTGTGGACAGTTTTACACAAAACTGTGCATTACAATTGGACTGACTTTCTTTTTTTATGTGGACTTTGCATGTTGGTCTTTTCATCCTTATGGAATTTTACATTTATAATAATTTCATCCCAGACTTTCTCCAGGTGCAAAATGGAACCGTCTGTTTTGGCGCTTTTACACTGTTTCAACCCAGGAAGATATTTTGTACCAGAGCTGCACAATACATCATTAACATATTGTCATCGCAATATCAGTGTGTGCAATATTAAAATTGCAACAGACTGTTTGGGGTTAATAGTTGTTGGCTAATACATTCCAAGTGATATGAACTTATATTTTTCATGTGTATGTGATATTAAGAATCTCACACTGGACACTAACTAGGAAAATATGTATGTATCGCAAATGACAGTCATTGCTATATTTACTAATATTATTGTCATCACTAAATTTTGCAAAAAAAGAAATAAATCTCATACACACACACAAAACGTATATGGTACTTTCTTAACATGTATTAGTTAGAAAAATAAAATTGTCAGTTTTTTCCAATATAATTCCAATAGTTTTCTAGTTTACTGTAAGGAAATGCAGTTACGTAGCTTTATAAATATCTACTAGGAGGTGGTCAGGGTTCAAATATTGCAAATATAATAAAATGGGGTTGATGATGTTTCTATGACAATGTAAAGAAAATTTCTACTTAATAAAAAGTACTAGAAATTTCAGCAGAGCAGACAGGTACATTTTTAACAAGCACAAAGTTTTTTCTAACTTTAGTTATTTAGGAATTACATTTGCAAATGGCAGCAGCTACAATTGAGAAAATCAGTTTTTTGAAACCGTCCGTCGTATGATTTGTGTTCCGTTTCCTCACTTTAAAGGAAAAACAACCAGTTGGACGATCCTGCGACTGCCGACAAGTGCTACAGTCTCACTGTGCTGGAAAAAAGGGGGTCTCTTCATCTCTTCAACTAAACAAAGGCTTTGTGCTGCAAGCTTTGGCTTCCAAATTCAACCCAGGATACAGGAACTTCAAATGAAAGACGGTGCAGGTGTTTATTGTCAGTTAAACATCAAAACGGAAGCACAATCACCAAACAGGGATCAGAAAAACAAGTGCAAAGATATGCAAATAGCCAATAGCAGATTATAGCTGTGCGCTCTGAAAGCAAAACAGCGTCCGGTATGAAGCACCTTTTTGTGCCATCATGGAAGCCGACTACGAGTTATCACCCTGCTGGAGGCAGTTTACAAAGGTCTGTGGTCACGCTTACATTAGCACACATTACAGGGGAAGTAGATGTGCACATTTTATCAAACACAAACAGAAGCTCTATATAAACATTAGAGACACCATGCTGTTCCAGCTGATGCGTACTTTGGAAACGTCCACTGGAATCAAAGTTTTCTGTCATAATGCAAACCTGTAGCAGTAGAGCGATATGTTCAACTATCTGACCTTAAGCCTAAAATCACTAGATGGGTATGTCTTCTTGCATATAAGCAACACCTCCACCTTTATTTATATGGGAGCGCATTTAGCGCAAAGGCCTGCAATTACATCATCATTCAGTTTTGCAGCTCCGCATATCAACGCTGGCATTAGTCATAGAGGCCTTTGAAGAGTTTGGCCCAGCCTTCACTCCTTTTTCTCTCACTCTCTCTTTCCTCCCTCTGCTTCTCCCCCCCTTTGGTTCTGCCTTTGATGTCCGCACGCGGAACTGCGCCGAGCACCGTGGCCTCCCAGGACTCCCCGCCTCGACTGATACTATCTGCTCAGGCAGCGCATTCATGTGGTTTACACCAGCGGCAAGACTCCCGGCAAGCTATTCACCCAGCCACACAGGCCCCTCCCTGTTCAGGGTCCAGGAGTCGGAGCAAGCGGCGGCGGCGGCGGCATGGCCAGGGCCAGGGCCGCTGACAGAGAGAGGGGAAGGAAAAGAGGGAAAGTAGAGTTTTGATACCCTTCCTATACTGTACCATCAGTCCAGAAACAGCAGAAAGAGAACACATTTGCCTTTTTAAAATAGCTTTCAGGAAAGACAAACCCTATAAAAAAAAAAAGTCATGTGTCCCCTGTGTTTTGAGAGGTACCCCTCATACAGGAACAATATAAAAGACATTTTTTATATTGAAAATCTAGGCCTCTTTCTTATTGCCGAAGCAGGAGCCGCGATAGATGCAGCGATATCTCATTACTCAGGAGACTTACAGTACAGAACTCTGCAGGAAAAATAAGCATGCAGAGATAACCCAGCTTGTTCTCATCTGACCAAGCAGGTCCAATCCATCATGCCTCTGGCCTCATTATGTTTGCTAGTTCTTCTTTACTGCCTTAGCACTTTGTGAAAATATTCATACCACTTAAGTCTTCTCACATTTCACACACAAAAACATTTTCTAAGGTTCTTATTTGACAAACCACATCAAATTAGTGGATAATAGTGAAATGAATATACATGGTTTAAGATTTTTTTTATATGAATGAAAGATTTGCATGCTTTTCTATGCAGCCACCACGAGTCAATACTTTGTTTCCAGTTTTGTCAAGTCTTATTTCTATAGCAGAAGTTCAGTCAGATTGGACGGAGAACATCTGAAACCATCAATTTTCAAGTTTTGTCGGAGCTGACAATTGGATTTATAGTTGAACTTTGACTGGACCATTCTAAACACATAAATACCCTTAAAGGATCCATTGAAGCTCTGACTGTTTTTCTCCTGCCTTAAAGTGAAACTTCACTTCAGATTCATATTTTTCTTCAATCTCTTTCCTGCATTTTCTACAGTCCCTCCTCTTGATTCCCCTCACCATGGAGCTGCAAACACCATGTTTCATGTTGGGGAGAATGTCTTCAAAGTGATGTTTACCTTTACTTAACCTCCACACGTGGCGTTTTTGTATGTCCCATACTGGTTTCTGCCACATTTGCTGCATCTCTACATGACCTCTAGCAAATTTCAAGTAATGACTTTCTTTCAACATATGCAGCCTTCTTGGCGGTTTTGAGTACCCAACTAACAGTTGTTTTCTCCTGCAACTCCTCCAGAGTTACCATAAGCCTCCTGGCTGTTTCTTTATTGGCCCATCAGTCATTTTCGATGGGCAGCCACGTCTGTGCAATAGACTTTTCATTTTGGGATGATGGATGGAACATTGGTTTGTAAGATGTTCACAGTGTGAAAAGCAGACTATACTTAGTAATTACATAAGTGAAGGCAATTTGATTTTTTTTAAGAGTAAAAAAGGGGATGAACATGAATGCACAGCACACCTTTTTAGTTGGCAAGCAAAAAATTTTACATGAAAACCAAAAGGGTTCAAGGGGTATGAAAACTTTTGGAAAGCGCTGTACCCACAGGCGGACACACATAAGGAGAAGGTAGAAGGGGGGTCTAGGATGTGAGAAGATATTAGCATTTGGAGCCAGAAGCATTCACCTGAAATCAACTGGAATGCTGTTAATGACCTCTGCAACAGCTGCGAAGGAATGCATTTACAAAAAGATGAAAGAAAAACCGTCTCTGATGGCTTTGATAAAAAAGAAACGCGCACAACCAGTCGCAACAGGAAACTAAAATATGTACATTAAAACAGCATTAATAACAACATTATGGATGGACTTGCACATTATGTAATGATGCACACAAAAGATAGAACTTTGAACCCAGTGTTCTTGGAGTTGGGTAAGTAAGGAAGATCTCTGATAAGTCAAGCTCTCCTTTTATAAAAACAAAGAGATCAGAGAGACAACTGACATCTACAAATAAGCAGAACAAGAAACATTTAAGCAGGAAACCTGCCCTTCTGTCCACCTACCTTTCTAGTCCATTGGCATAAAAAAGTTCAACAAAGGAGGCAGTTGGCATTGTGGCCTTTCACAGTTAGTCAGCACATTCCTAACCAACAACAAAAGGATGCCTCTGCCTGGATGAGCTACTACAAGCATTGTCATTTTATAACCCTCGACCCCTTAGCCTTTGTTATGTGGACCCAGTGTGTCAGTGGATAAAAATGTGGGATGTCAGGATGGACTGTGCCTTTCAGCGCCGTTTCATAAAACGAAGGGAAGGCACACCATGAGTTGCGCAAAAAAAAATAAAAAAAATCCCACTCAGGACTCCGGTCAGTCAGCGAGTTTTCAAAGCCACCCGAGAAAAAACAGAAGACAGAGAGATAAAACAGTTCTCCACCCGCCTAGATGCTTTTCCCAAGCATCTTTCCCAAGAAAAATGTGCGACCTCTGGGCAAACTGGCTAATGCTTCCTAATCAGAAAAGTGTCGAGGGACTAAACAAGACACTAAGACATACAAACTTGGACATATAATCAATGTTGGATCAGGAGGGGAGTGACACGAGGGAGCAGATGTCCCCTGAGAGGAGAGAAAGCTGGTCGGACAACATCAAAGCTCGGCCAGTCAGTCCGTCGCTGCTGGGGCCACCAGTACCAACACGCACTCGTTTCAGGTAGATCTGTCCTCAGACGGGGAGAGAGTGAGGCTCAGAGACACAGGTGTAGAAGTCGAGATCAAAAGAGCCAGGAGAGGAAAAAGAGTTTGGAAAACAGTAATACAACGTTTGAGAAAGATTAGAAAAGTGCAAAGAGTTTCACCAGTAAACATCGAAAACGCTGAAATGCCAATCCAATGCCTCTCAGTTGGTTTTTAAAAAAAACAAAACAAAAAAAAAACCCTTTTTTTCCTCACTTAAAAATAAACCAAATTGTTAGTGGATACAATCAGATCACTGATGTTTGTAGCAACTCCTATCGACAATGATGTACACTGCTGTATTCTTCCCATTATGTAGTGAGTATTTGAAGTCTTTTTGGTATGTTTTGTTTACTTTTGACACTGTCTCTTAGTATTTGTCTTTTTATACTCACATTCTTGCTGCAACATTAATTGTTCCACACTCAAGCTCTTTAGAGTGTTTTAATTATTTCTCCTTACATAATGCTATCCCAAGTAAATAAATGGCAATTTCGAAGATTCATGATTGGTATTAACTTCAGATTTTTTCCCCACTTACTTTGTTGTTATTTTCAATAAACTTAAGAAAATTGTTGGAAAAAGTTTAGCTACTTTATGAAAAAAAAGATATGTATATTCTTGAAGCAAACAACTTGGTGACTCAAGAGTTAGCACCTGTTACACACACAAATCCCTCTGTGATGATCTGTTATTGAAAATGTTCTAGCAAGCCAAATCCATAGCTTCATACGTAATATTAAACAGTCATACCATAAGAAGTTTTAGATTATGCCACATCGTTTCTGCACCCAGTTTGTGTCGTTACTGTGCAGAACCTGCTGCTGGCAGGGAGTGAAATCAGGCGTGGGTTTGCAGACAAAGCAAAGAAGAGCAGAGGAATTAGCCCACACCTTAGAGCATTGTCTACCTCTCATCGAAACAACTCAAGCTAAAATATCAATATATGTCTTTTACATATACACAGAAGTTTTATTAAATAAGTGTAGCAGTCTGGTAGTGCCCTGACAGTCACTATAAATCAAAATATCTTAATTGGAAAATGCATTTTGACTTATTTTGCCTTCAGACAAGTTTCAAAAAGAAACTCTTCAACTGTGAAGTGAATGTGCAAACAGCTACTAGAGTAAGGCTTTGGCAGCAAATGCTCAAGATAATTCCTTAAAGAAATTCACCGTGTTGAAGTACACAATTTCTTCAACCAAAAATTAAATAAGCATTTCCTGTTATTACCCAAGTAACATGAAATGATATAAAAGGAGTAAATAGGAACATTTGCCAGTAAAACAGCTTCCATACACAGGCTCCCAAGGACTCAACATAGTTTGAGAGACTACTTAGCATTAGCTGATTGGTTTGTAAACATTACTTGAAATCATCCACTTGCAGTCTAGGAAGCGTAACAGTTTTTGGCTACATTTTAAATACCACACTGGGGGCGAGACGGTGTGTAGGAAAGGGCAGGATGGGGGGTGAGGGTGGTGTTAAGCAAGAGAAAAACAGTTTAGTCTGTTCTATTCCAAAAAGAGGAGAAACGCAGCCTCAAATTACTTTGGCTGAGACATGAAAGTGAAGCAGGGTGGCGGTTAAGAGACGATAGCACTTAAAATACAGCTGCAACCGCCAAGCCAATAACTGGAAAAAAGTAGGGAGCGTCGCTTTCAACCTTTCGAAACCAGCGTTTGTGTACTCTGCTACTGTTGCTTTGGCGCTGGGAGTGGCCCCGAACCGGGGCACCTACTGTCTGGGCCCGGGCCCCATTATAGCCTCTTGGGGTTTCCAGGCTGCGGTGAGAACGCGCACTGGATGCCTTAAACCACTAAAGCTCTCATTATAGTCTAAATGCAGCGCGACACAAGCCCTGCCAACTGCAAGGTAGGAGCTCCAGTATTTCAGCGCATCGTTGTCTCAACTGAAAACCACCACTTTCCCCCCTGAACATTTAGTCAGTGGGAAACAAAAGGCTGCAGGCACTTCAGATGCATCAGGAGATCAAGTTCAAAGGTCAAACCGCTCGTGGAAGTTGAGAAAACTGGATCCGGATCTTTTCTTTTTTTTCTTTTTTTTGAAGCAGGATTCAAGGGATGCTCTGTCCTCTCAGACAGGAAGTCAGGAAAAAGCCACATTATTCCCTCTGGTTCTGGCTGACGACGCTATGAGTTCCATCTGGAGTTCTGCATGCCCCTGCCACGTCCCGGCTTCTTCAGTCGCACGCCGACAAGCACGGCTCCGCTGGAAATCAGAGGCAGATGTGAGCTCATGCATCTGCAGGTCGCCCGGCGACAGGCAGAGCGGCGCAGCAATGAAGAGCGCAGGAATGACGAGCAGCAGATGGCGCTTCGCTACGAAGCGGTAAGGATCAGGAGAGCTGTCGGCAGCGAGGAGAAGGATTTAAACTGTGAGAAACATCCATCCTGGCCATAACTGGAGTATACAAACTCAAAAGAAGGCCATTTGATGCAAGTCAACACGGAGCAGAAATTGAGCCACAACTATATAAAATATAAACATTTAGCATTTAAGCTGAAAAACACTTTTGTCTGTAAATATTTTACCCAGAACTCCTCAAGTGGCATAGTTTTAGCTTCACCCAATTCAAATTCACTGAAGTAATGCTACGTTATTGCATTTTAGGTAACATTTTCTTATTTGAAAGGGAATTGAAATATTGATTCATTTGCATCTCTCAATGTATTTTAATATTGGATGAAAAAGGCTCAGAAGATAAATGAAAAATTTGCTTAATGTGTCATTTTTTTATCCGATTAATCATCAGAATATTCATAATAGTTAGCTTCAGCCCCACTGGGAACCTTTCAGAGAGCTACTTCATAAGTCACCCATCTGTCGCTTAAATAGGACTTGTGTTTTAGAGAAAATGCAGCGTTGGACTGCAGTATTTCTAATGTATCCAATGAGGATTCAATGTGACAGACCAAAACAAAATGGTACATAACTGTAATGAAGACAATAATAAATTTGGTGTTTAAGGAATTTGCCCCTTTTGACCTGAAGCCCCTAAATGAAATCCAGAGGAGCTAGCTTTTCCTCCAGAAGAAATTGTAAGCACTGTGTAATTTCATCTCAGTATAAGTACAGCTGTTCTGTGAAGTTCTCAGAAGACAGAAGAACATCGTTTAAGAAACCGTCTCACAAACGAAGACCAAAGAGCACAGCAGACCAGTCAGGGAGAAAGATGTGGGGAAGTTTAAAGCGGGATCAGGTTATAAAACAATATTTCAAGTTTGGAACATCTCAGAGAGTCAGTCAGTCGCCTGGGAACAGAAAAATGATGCGACAACTCCAAATCATCACATGGTCGTTCATCTAAACCGAGCTTTAAACGCAATGAAGCAATCAAAATAAGCTGCAGAGATCCACATCTGAGGAGGGAGAATCCACTGACACAACAGCTATTAGTCCTGCATACCTCAAATCTGGCCCTAACCATCCACAGTGTGTAACACGGTAGTGGCAGCATCATGAATGCATCATTTTTGCAGTGAGTTGATGAGGAGCTGGATGGAGATAGCTAAAGGGCAATACAGGAAGAAGAGCTGTGAGAGGACACAAGCAGGACAACTTTAACCATACAGCAGAGCTACCATGACCAAAACACATTATTGTGTTTAAACGGCCTAGTCAAATCCTTGACCTAAATCCAAAAGAGAGCAAGAAAAATTATGTTGCAAGAAGTCTTAGAATATGGAAAGTAACCCAAGACTTGAATTGGTAACTGCAGCAAAAGATGTTTCCACAAAGTTTTGATTCAGGATCGCTGAACACAATCGCATGCCTACAATATTTGATAAAAATTGTGAAAAGCATGCATCATTTCCCTTCTGCATCAGAATCAATCACTGCTTTGTGATCGTGCCTCTCATAAAATCCCAATAAAACACACTGAAGTCTGTGATAGTAATGTGAGAAATGCAAATCAAGATCATCACGAATGCAATGAATGTATATATTTGGAAAGCAGAGTATTAAAAGCTGAGTAGACTTTAATGGATCAAATGAACAAACATCCAGTTTCCTAAATT